>JAPMOB010248458.1:0-27198 GCA_029875015.1 Lepomis gibbosus
GGGCTAAGGGAATGGTTAACAGGGTCATTTAGATTGGATGGGAGATCGATACTGAGAGGTAGAGAGGAGGTGCATCTCTGTCACTGTGATGTGTGGCTTCTGTGTGATTGTTCTGCAGATTACGTACAAGGGAGGGGAAAAAGAAAAGGCAAGTGCTCTGTGTGTGTGTGTGTGTGTGGGTGTGGGTGTTGTGCACATGTCACAATCCTCCAGTGATTTAAAACACATTTCATGTTTTTTTGTTTGATATTCCATCCCTGCAGACAAGGAAATGAAATGCAATGTGCAGAGAATGTTAAGCTTATCAGTTTTCTTTAAAGATTATCTCTTTTTGGTGGCGTGCTGGTAACACAGAGGTGATTACAAGTGACCAATCTGTTCATTTATCTAAAGGAGATATGATGAGTAGATGCTAATAAAATAACACTTTTGCAATATATAGATATATACATGACAAGTCAGTGGAAAAGCAGTCTCATGACTGGGAGGTCACAAGTTCAAAGAGAGAATTAGTAGCAATATGCTCCTTCTCCACTGCCCTTGAGCAAATTTCTGAACCTCTGAAGCTCAAATAGAATTGTGTGACAAATAAATCTCAACTAAAACTAAAAATGCTTGTAAGGGTACCCCTGGTTTAAGTTGTCCCATTGCTGACAGAAAAAAAAGTATATAAAAAAAACCCTAAAACTCTGGCTGTACTTGCGGGTATAGGAGCTTTTCAGGTGTGAACATGCAAGTACATTTCAGTCAAAGTATTATGCTTAGGGATCATTTGATTATCGTGCTGTGTCTAAGTTTCCCGATTTAGCATATATTCTGTCATGTTATTGTGTCTCCTTGTTGCATGCATCAGTGCATGTTACAGTAAACATGCAAGAGCTGGAGGTAAAACTGTTCACACAACATCAGTAGAAGGAGAGAAAAAAAAACATGAGCGGATGTTTGCAGAAAGTAGATTCCTTTATAACGTAAATTCACACATGAAGCCTGTTACTGTAAAAAACATAGTTGCAAACTCACCTATTATATTATAAATATAATTCATTTTGTCACTATAACTGCAAAAAGGAGTACTGATTAACAATCGTAATATAGCTTACATCATATATTTCTAACTTGTTGATATAACACATGAGGAGTGTTACTGGGCACAGAGCCAGTCTGGTTGGCTAATGTATAAAGGTAAGGGGTTAGATTAGGGGCTTGGCATCTGACAGTAGTTTAGCGACTGTAGTATCAAACATGTTTTCATCCTCAAAGTACTTGTGGGATATGGACACAAAGTGATTTAAACTGGAAACTTGAGTGTTAAAGCAGGAAGCGTGTCAGACAGGACCATGTGTAGTAATAGTCTAAGCTATATGTCAAGTAATAGAGAAATGATACAGTGCATACACATAAAAAATAAAACTGGAAAAAGACTGTCACGTTAAAAGCTGTTTTAAGTCAATTCACTTTATTGCCCACTTACACAGTACATACTGTTTTCTCCATTCATAAATTTACTTGAGTCATTTATTTTGTACTCCATTGTGTTGGCAGCTACAGCCTAGCTATGAATTTCTGCTTGATTATATCCAGCAACAATCAGTGATTAGCATATAGAAAGAACATCAGGCTAGCAATTAGCAGCCTTCTAAAACCAAAGCAGCATTGAAATAATGCACAACTTCTTTGTCTAACTTCAGCACTCTAAGGCTAGTTAAAAAAAATAATCGAGTAATAACTGACTGATCCCTATAGGAACACTTTGTGTTCTTTTGGCTTCACAGAGGTCAGAGGTCAGGGTTAGCAGCAGAACAGCTTGTAGGGACTGAGTGTGTTGATCAAAGACCCCTCTGCAGGCAGGATGCTTGCTGACACAGCTGCTTAGATCCAGTTTGAAGGACATTCTCTGTAAACACACCAAAAGAAGAAAAACACGGCTCACTTACTGACTCTAATGTTTCTGTATTTGTTCTTACTTGTTTGCTGTGGCCTCTACTTTACTGTAGAAAAGTCAGAGAATATCTGAGAATATTTCTTGATATAATGTTTCTGGGGAGGGGAGGTAGCTTAAACAACTGATACTGATACATAGTTTGTCATTCCCATATTTAAAAAGCAAGATGATGAAACAGGTATGTGCAATACCATTGAGCTCTTACAAAAGTAGCAGTTTTTAGCATAACCAGCAAAATGTATTGAGTTGATCCTCAGGTCACAAAGCAAAATCTAGACTGACTGTGTCATGGCAGTGGGCACACAGCTACAGGATCTTGTAAACATTTTGAATTGTGTTTTCTTGGATGTGATCATAGAGTATCTTCTCCAATAACAGCCATGTGGCTAAAGGCTTAATCTCTTGGTAGGCCTTGTTATTTCTTGTCTCTCAGCCCCCCCCATATCTCGACTAAAGTGGCTCAGCACTTAAATCAAAATAAAATGAGGAGGAGGAGGCGGAGTGGGGGTAACAGGAAACACAGCTCTCATCTCTTACACTCTGTCCCTGTTTTGAGGGCTGGGAAGTGACATATTTTAGGATTTTTTTTTCCCTCATTGTCCTTTTGCCTGTGCTGGGATGTGGGAGGCGGATCAGATATCACTGCCTTGGATGTTCGCCAGTGCTGCTCGTTCATCACGCTGCCCTTCCTCCCTCCAGGGCTTCGGGGAAACAATGGATGGACGGAGGGATGCACGGCCAGGGACGACAGGTGTTCCTCCTCCAAAAAACACACCAATCAGGTGCTCACACCTCAAACCCCTGTCATGAGTTGGCTTTCTGTAATTCGATACAGGCTCCTGCAGCTCATTAGTAAATCTAGATCAGAACGCTCTGTTGTCGGTCCCTCTGTTATTTTACAATGAAAGTGTGTTACCACAGCAGGGATAAATCTGGCATTAGTTGACCATTTATTTTCATCATATTGCACAGTGCTTATAGTTTTGAAGTCCGGCATGTTAGTCAGTACACAAACCCAACCTTGTCTACTGTTATAATGAGGCTTTTTAGGGGGACTAAACTTTGAGGGACTCTGCAGGGGCTCTGGCACAGTCTCTACATCTGATATCATTTGCAGCTGAAACTTTGTGACCTGCTCATAGCAATAACATTTCTGGGAACTGACAAGTCTTTACAGATTTTTTTTTTTATCTGGTCAGATTGAAGTCTAGTCAAATCATTATCAATGTAAATAGCACATTGGTCCTAAATCCCACCTGATTGTCTCTTTTAAAATGTGGCTTACATGTGAACTAAGCTAGTTACTTTACTGATACTACAAGATGAAAAATCAACAATATCATTTCATATCCTTATATTTCAACTGCTTTTCACTCTAATAAGAGAAATAGATGATAAAAGAGAAACTAACACGCTATGACATATCAGTCAGTTGCTTGTGACAGCTGTGATTGACAGCTTTCAACAAAGATCACATGTGAAGAAAATCAGGAAGTCTTTGTTTGAGGATCACACATGATAAGGTAACATGTTGAAATGTCTGCAGACTTCTTTAAGAAACATGATGAAATGTGACGAACTCTTCTCATGTTTGACACGAGGTCAAACCGCGTTCAACACGCAGAATTGAAAACACCTGGTGGTCCATTTCTAAATTGACATACTGTATGAAGTGCAGAGGCCCTGACAGTGAGTGACACTCGCTCTGTAGCCTTCGACCAGTGGGTTTGAACGAAAGGGCGTGTGCGAGTGTGTGTGCATGTTACAGGGCAGCAGAGCACCTCACACGTCACTGTCACTCATTTTTACAGCTTATTTTTAAACACAGAGATCACATCAGTGAAGCATCAGGTAATTGCACTGTAATTAATTTATAGTCCAAGTGGTTCCTTAAAGAGTGTGTTGTGGAAAGTACAATGTGAAGTGTTGTGATGGCTGTCACCGTGCAGCAGGCATACGCGACAGCTCAAAGTGATGTCAGCGCTGAGCAGCTGCTGGAAAAGCGGGTAAAAAGTGAAACAGAGTTGTGTGTTTCACAGTTTGACTGATAATTTTGTTATTCAATTCTCTACTAACTTGGACTTTCTCAGGACATTTTTTAAAAATACAATCATTTAGACTACCTAATTACAAATAAAAAAACAACGCAGGTGTCAAACTGGATATTTAAGGACAAATAGCTACATTTACAGTATGCCTCCCCCCACACAGTTGTATTTGAGCTAATTTAATTTCTTTCTCAAGGGTGGGAAAACTAGCTGCCTCTTCAAACTTTCAGAGTATGTAATTTGGTGTAAAACAGTAGCACTTTAGGCGTTCTCCACCAGTGAAATTAAATGGGACCCTGCGGGGTTGTGTTGTAGGGTATTAAGTAATGTTTATTGATGTTTATTCTCCAAGGGAGCTGCGTGAAAAAAAATCACTCTTCAGCTTTGATTAATTTCCCCCCTTGCTCCACGTAAACGATGAAGCTGAAGCAAAATCGCTCTTTAGCCATGACTAAGAGAGACTACAAGTGGAGCATCTCTCTTTAAAAACCCCTCATGCTGTTTTATGTAAAAAATGGACTGTGACCGTGAGGACTTTTTTGAAAAATGATGGCTGGAAGCCTGCAGCACGATTCATCACCTATGAATTTGAGCAGCTGGTATGTCTTCCTTTTACTCCTCTTGGATGGAGATCACATTTAACAGTCAGTACGAATTCAATCTCATTTTTTGCCATTAAAATGGAGGGCAAAGATCAAAAAAATGCAAAAGTTTGGATCAAAACATGATCATTTCAATTTGTTTGCTATTACATTTCCTAATTTGGTGGCACATTATACTAGATTCAGGAGCTACCAGTATCTAGAGTATCTAGTTAATTGGAGCCATTGGTAAGAGAAAAATGTGAGTGAATACTACTTTTACACCTAAGAAAAGAAATGACATCCTCTCTGCCTTTACTCACCTCAGGTTTCAGGAATATCTGAAGTGGAGCTTCTGTTTGTTTCCTCTTTGAATCACCTTAAGTGTTCCTGTGTGTTTCTGCTTGGCTGGCTGCAGGACTGACACCTCTCCCCAGATCCGAGCATGTTCAGTCGCCGTCCTGCTTGCCCCCTGTGCCAGCCTGTCATCTTGCCTAACCCATCACTCTCTCACAGCACAACAAGTCCCACCTGTCACACACACACACACTCACACACACACACACACACGCAGAAAGTAACTTCTCTTCACTTGATAACATAAAATGAAAGGCACAAAGAAAACAATGACAGTGTTGCTATGACAACTTCAGACTGAAACCATATGCTGTTATCCTTTTATCTGCTCTTTAACACAAATATGTGTTCTGGTAAACCTTTGAGCTTGCTCGTAATATAAAGGGAACGCATGGATACAAGTTGAGGGCCACTTGCAAGACAAACATACAGTAACCTTGCTGCCTTTTATATACCTGCCACTCTAGATTGCTCCTCCTTTGCTATTTGTGGTAAAAGGTCCTATTTGATGTAAGCTATAAGCGATGAGAGGCAGTGCTTTACAGTGAATTTAGAGCAGCTGAGAGGTACTGTTAGGCATGATGCGAACCACAGTTAAAGCCTCAGAGCTGTTCTGGAATCACTGTGAAGCACTGCATTGAGTGGCTTATTGCTTTTACAAAATGACATTATTCTAATGTTATTCTTCAGTGGTAGCCTGATTCATTAGTCTGACTTTATTGGACCCTCATTAAAAATCAGATCTGTTCCTCTTCAGTGTTGTACGCCTCCAGTATGACGGATATAATGCAGATTGATGACATATTTATTGTCACTCAATCCTGCACTAGAGTAATTGATTTAAAATTATTATTATCATGATTATTAATGTTTTTATTATACATTACAAATGTTCAATTGTAAAATCTCAACTCAATCAAAATCTGTAACAATTCCTAAATAATATGGTTGCTAGTTAAGACATAAATCAGCGTGACCTATAAATCAGGAGCTGAATCATTTTACAATCAGAACTGAAGACTGTTGTGTGTTTTAAGATCATTTTCATTATGAACCAAACAACAACAAACTTTGTAAATGTAATTTAAGAGTTTAATACTACTGGCTGTTAACAATGTACTTTATGTCTCATTGCTTAATGCTGATCTGAATGGCGAATGTGAGCAAAATGTGGTTTATAATGGTAAAGCTCATTGTTGTTCTGTTGTTTTATACTGCTTCGCGTGGCTTCATGTGCTGAAATGTGGATATTTTGCAACTTCCTGTTGTTCTGCATGATTTATGCCCTGCCGTGCAGACTGGCATGCAAATTGCATTGTCATTTCGGCATCTTGATCTATTTATGTTATTTCTTAAGCTCTCTCTTTATTTGGTTTTAGAATGTCCCTGCCTAAAAAATGTGGTTCAAAATTAGCTTGCTGGCTAACACTGGCACATTCACAGGAATTTTTATGAATGTGCGTTGTCCTTTTAAATCAAGACAATAAAGAAAATAAAAACCTCCATGGCGTGTATGTTCTGCTACGAGGCTGCAGATGCTCACTCAAACACACACACACGCAAACTGGAAGGCCGTACAATAAGAGACAGCTGTGGTTGTGAGAGGCCAAATCCGCTAATGACCCCCTGTCATATTCATTAGGGAGCCTCATCAGTGTCTGCATGGCTGCAGTGATTGTCAGGCAGTTTACCGCCTGCCGCTAACATCTGACGGCCACTTACACCTGTGCTGATGGTTACAGGTGTTTAAATTCTGGTGTGTACTATTTTCCCATATCCTATCTTCAATCAACAATTTTTCCTCTCTTTTTTAACATCCAAGTGGGAACTTTCACTGTTGACTTTTGACCAATTCTGTCAAGAAACAGTAGGAAGGGGGATTTCTTTCTTATGAACGTCATTCTAATATGTAGGTAACAAAATAACAACATACTGATATTGATTGGCAAATAAAGGATTATTACAAATATTTTTTCAGAAACCAAAAATCATTGCTTCAACACACGGTGTGCAAGCTGGTGCTAAACTACAGCAAAAATGTTACACTATCTAAGAGTGTTGGTAAATAGGAAACTGACCTCTTTTTTCCCCTTAAAGACACAACCTACATCAGTCTGGTAAGTACTACATCATACAATGAAGCAAACAATGAAAACAGCGGCTGAGTAACTACAGAACTAATCGGACGGCAAACAAACACAATCCCCGCAGCAAGTCAGACTGCACCACATCACACCAAAAGAGAATTTCAGTTTCAAACTTTATTCATTTTGCACAGGAAGAGAAAAGTGCTCGTTGTTGCATGATTTCTAGCAGGAGAGAGTTGCATCAGTCCTCTCAGTTCTGACTGAAGTCAATAAGAGCCATGTTGCCTCATACTGTCCCTTCCCCCCTTACCCTCAGCACACTGCATTGTGGGATATCCTGTTGGTTTATCTTCCTCTGCTGCTTGTCTGGTGGCTGTCTGAGCGTCAGCCTTGTCCATGTTATGTTCTGCTCTTTCTCTCTCTGCCCTAAAAGAATGACGGGGCTTTGAAAGGCCTGGCTGTCACGATCCTTCAATAGCAGCAGGCTAATTGCTGACCCTAACAGGCCCAATTAGCACTTACAAGCTCGGCGCAGGGGCCCATGGGAGCTGTCTGCGAAGACATGGGGACGAGATGTGGCCACAGCTACAGCGTCTTAAGCACAAAGAGCAGCCACACGGCAGTAGTGTAGCCGCTCTTCTTTCTATCTGCTTTTCTAGGCTTTATTACCCCTGCTGCCGCTCTCTCCATCTTTCTCCATCTCTTTCCATCTCTCACCCATCCTTTAGTCTCTGTCTGCCCAGCTGGTCTCTTTGCTGAGGCCCTCAGAGCCCTCCTCAGAGAGATCTCTTGAAGTGCAGAGAATCAGAGGCAGAAGAGCGCTCTGGGATAGCTGGCTGAACGGGAAAGGGGGGGGGCTCCAGCGCTGAAGCTGGTATCACGACAGCAACAAGCGTGTAATCAGCCTTCTTTTAAAGTGGCTTCTCAAAGAGCATGAGGGCTAATGTGCACAACTTAGACTGATATTTTCGATAAAGCCCCACATTTAGAAACTGGCAAATATATCAGGCTGGCTGTTCCCTTTTGAGTGTGAAATGTGATAAAGACATACATCTCCCCACTGATAAGGAAAATGCGGGGAGGAGCTGGAGTGGTTGGCACACAAAAGAAGTCTGTCAAGACATTGGGAGTTTGGTGATTTTACAAGCCATAATTCTCCTGCTAAAAAAGAAAAAAAAAACTGCAGAGAGGAAGATGATTAACGTGGGCCGGACTGCTCGTCCCTCATCTATTCTGTTATCTTCATTATTTGGAAGGCATTAAAAGAGGCCAGGGATGGCAGCTCGGGGAGAGGGGCTCAGGAGGTGGGGGAAGTTCTATGTGCTGGGATACTAATTACAGTGTCCACTAATAGCGCCTCAAGTAAACCAGGCCAATGCATCTTGCTTGATGAGAACATGCATCAACCAGCTTAATTGAGAGTAAAATGAGGCAGGCGTGCCACAGGACCTATTAATCAACATTGATGAATGAAAGTGTAATTAGATGTGGAAATACAAAAAAAGGGGGAAAGGAAAAGCAATCGGTTAACTTAAAGTTAAGGCTACAGTTGTTAACTAACACGTTGCAATATTGTGCACATTAGACTTTATCTTTCAGACGCCTCTCCCTGCCCAACTTTTTTTTCCCGCATGGAAAAATGTATAGGTAAGAGTGTGTTTGCTGAGGCATCATTTTGATTACGTAGATATTGTACTTCCCGCACATTAATAGTGAGTATTGCTGCACCTGCAATACAGACTGCACCTGCGGCAGAATACACACTCTAGCCTAATTAGTTTATTCATTGCACCTCCATCAACTCCAGTACTTGATCCATTCATCTCTGCTCCCATTTAGACAGGAGCGTAGCAAAAAAATTCAAGACCCTGTACATATGCTGTTCTCAGTGGGCCCCTCCCTGCATCCATGGCTATTCATTCTGATATCTTTGTGGGCCCTCCTCACATGAGGGCCCTGTATGGTCAGTCCATTTTACCACCCCTTCCCCAGTCCTACGCCCCTGCCTGTAGGCCATGATGATTACTAATGTGGTCCACTCCCTGTTTCACTACCACTGTTACTTACAGGACTGGATTAAGCAGGTATGACACCAGACTTTGCCGAACTATCCATATAAATAACGTTTTTTCTTCTGTGGCAGTGCACTCGAGGCAAACAACCATCATCGTTTTTAACATGATCATGTCAACACTTCCAAGGGTTACTTAATGTCATGAGACTTGGGATCTGCGTATGATGTAGCGTGACATATTCAGCCTTAATCTGTGTTTATTGTTCATCATATTTATCTTGTGTTGCAGCATTTTCGCTCCCTGACATTGACATTCATTGCCGGTCCTGCGCAGCCCCATGAGCTATGTGAATAAACACAGCAAACACAACACCCTTGAAACGCCATAATCCCTTTTGTTTTGGTGGAGGCTCTTTTCGCTGTGTATGCAAGTGGGAAAGCCTCTCTGCCTTTCCACACACACGCACACACACACACGTGCATACACATTGAGACATACAAACTCGCAGGCACAAATATGCACACACGCACACACACACACACACACACACACACACACACACACACACTGTTTCCTCTCTCTGCTCACTTTCCCTTTCAAAAGCTCTTATCTATTTATAGACTTTGATATGTAAACCTATGAAATCTTACCTCAGGCGAGACAATCAGGCCTGTTCTTCTTCAATCCGCTGGAATCAAAAGACAGAAAGGGGAACAAAAAAAACAGATGAGAAAAGCGAAACACAAAAGAGACACAATGTAAGAAGAGAGAGGCAGAGGCCTGGTTACACTATAGGGTTGATAATTACAGCCAAAGACAAGGCAGATTAGGACGACATTTTCTCCAAATGCTTCCTGAAGAGGAGACTGACAGAGGAAGCAATGTGTTTTATTTTTGAACCAAACGCTCACATTGCCTCCCATCGCTTCGCGTTAAAAGAGCAGGATGGCGTTGCTCGGCTGGTGGAGGAGGAAAGGAGGCCGGCGATCTGTCATGGGGCGGTGCACCCGATGTCAGAGACGCGCCGTAATGAAGTGGACATTGGGGGGGGGAATAAACGCGGCAGATTTACCAAATTTGGTGAGCGGCAAGTCTAACGCAGCATAGCAGCACGGGGCATGAGAGGTCAGCTCCATTTTCTCCTGCGCCCACTGACATCATCTAAAATGGCCTGGCTGAAATTAGCCTAACCCCCGGAATGACATATCTCTCCGTATAAGCCATGTGGACGCGATGAGCGGCTGAACGTGAAATCCAAATCAACACATTGTTTTTGCAATGTCAGAAGCAGCCAGGGAATGACCATCATTCTCTGGCTCGGGGATATTTGTTGTCAAAACGGTAGCTCTGCAAACTGTTTGAAATAATCTAATCCAGTGAATCTTGACTCGTTAGGGTCATTATGCAGGCTTGACCTCGTTCTGTAGGGATGGATCTCAGCACAGCGAAGGGGCGCAGGCGGACAGGGGCTGTCTGCAGAAACACGTGGAACTTCCTCCGTCAATAAGTGTGACGCATGTTGGCTTCAGAGACGGGTGGCTGCCTGGTGGAAGTAGCACGACACCCGTTGACTTTAGAGCCCTTTATGCCCCCGGCACCAAACAAGACAACACAAATAGAGTCAATTTGAGCAAGGGGAAAAACACACATCGTAGGGCTTAAGAGCGCTGAACTATTGTTCTGTGGAAAGTGGGGCCCTGCATTATTACACAGAACATTCCTTGTTGACCAATTATAGATAACACAAGACATTAACATACACAGTAGATACTGTATGTAGCGTTTATTGATCTGCATCTGCTTGCATGGCACTGATGCTCTATGAATCCACTTTGCGATACTGTTTAGCGTTGCATTTTTACAAGGCCTTCAAAGGCAAATTTCAACAGAATCATGTATTTTTAGAAGATTGCTGTGGTGGAAAGTAACTAACTCAAGTACTGCACTTGAGTACACATTCTTGGTACTTACACTTTACTCCAATATTTCCATTTTATGCCACTTTATATTTTTACTCCACCGCATTTATTTAACTGACATAGTTAGTTTTTTGTTCAACATATAATGATTGTGTATAAACAGATAAAAACAACTACTATATAAGGCAGTTAATATTAGCTCAACTGCAACATTAAAGCCCACATGTAAATGCACAAAAAAAAACAACCCAGTAACGGGGTTATTCTGCAAAATTATTGTTTTATTTTTGAAAGTAAAACTTGTTGCTAGAACTTCTGTACTTTTACTTACATAACATTTTTGATGGTGTAGTAGTGCTATTTTTATTTCAGTAAAGTATCTATAATAATACTGTAAGGAAACACTATATGTGAACTGGAAAACATTACTAACAGATAATTTATCCTTTGGGAGATAAAGTATTGACTCTTAAAATATTCCTACACAAAGTCATGCATAATAATTCTTACTTTTTAACTTCAGAACTTAATTTAAAGATAGGAAAAAAATATTATGATGTACAGCATAATGTCCCTTTATATGCTGGCCAGAGAAAATGTGAATAAACTTTAATCCTCAAATGAAACATGAATAAACTCAGATTTAGTTAGGCCCTCTTTCTGCTACATCTCTGCCTCAGACTGCTGATAAACTGTTGATTTCACCGTCATCTCCATCACTGTACCCTTATGTGGCCATTGGAAGAGGCAATCCTCTTTGCTGTCTCTTTGTGTCTCAGAAATAATAAATACACCTTTTTTTAATGGCTGACTTTATGTTGCTTTTGCAGCAGAGCTGTCGCTTGGGTAGTAACACTAAAGATGCAATCATGGCGGTCTGCGGGTGGAAGATGGACGAGTGAGTGGGACAGGTGGACAGGTGAGATAAGGAGGTTTTGTGAGAGGCAGTCAGGCCTGGATTTGTGTGGCTGTCCGCTGCCGGACGCTTAATAGCTGATGGCAAGCTGTGATTGTGATGAACATTTTAAATCTGCAGTCCAGTTTACCTTGACCTTTTTCCTTCTTCTCTTCTGTTGTATATCACATTGCTGGTACCTCATCTGTTGTGGAATATTAGTGTCTTTGTTTCACTGTGCACGCCACTTGGATCTCAACTGTGAGATTTATTTAATAATAGAGCTATTGTTACAGAAATAAAACTATGACACATTTTACAGTGTCATACTTCAGTCTGGCCTGTTCTTTTTCCAGGAATTCTTGCCATACTGGTGTTTTCGCTGCAGGTTTGGTCCCAAAGCCTGTTAGGCCATCATTATTATCAGTGGTTCCCAACTTTGACCACCTAAAATGAAGCTTTGTCTACTTGCCCTCGTCACAGCTAATATCTTTGTGTGGTGGCCATTTTAACCAAATATTTTAATTGTTTTATTTTAATACCTTGAATGAAAAACTATCTAGTAAAAGCAAATAGCAGTAGCAACCAATTTTGTTGAACTTAACGATGACAAGAAAAACATTTAATTCAATATTGTCTGCTTTTCTAACCTATCAATCAATTTGCAACCACAAGATTTATCTTCCGTCCCTTTGGGGCGCCCTAAGCCCCAGGTTGGGAACCACTGATCTGGATAATCCAAAGAACATGCTTTTAACAGTTTGCATTGGGACTATTCTTTACAAGAAACAAGTGCCAATGAATCAGCTATAATCTGCAAAATAAAATCTGTAAAATAAGTCAGCTTTACTTCTGCCAATCAACTAATTAATCATTTCACGTCCAGCACATGAAAGCTTTTACATTTCCCATGATAAATGCGTGCTGTCACTTTCCTCGGAAAAAAATCTCCAACGCACTGGGGGTCTTCTGTTTTACATTTAGGCCAGTATCATCTGTGGTTTTAATAGAAGAAGACAAAACAGAAACAGAAGAGGAGCATGGTAGGAAGCAGCAACAGCAGCTGTGGCTGATCAGATAATGAAGAGAGCTCCACCTACAAAAAACACAAACTTTGTACACAGAAAATCCCAGAAAGAAGACATCACAGTATTGGACATGGGCCACGCTGTTTGATGATGAAGACAAACAACACAAATCTTACATAATGGTAAAATGTTTAGCCTAATGTAAAACAACTGGTGGTGCAAATAAGTGGTTTTAAAGCCAATCTAAAATGCATAACAGGTCTGTACATTTCCACTCAGTCTCTCGCTGTTTAGCCTCTCTGAGAGTGATCGATGCTCTCTGGCCCACTCTGTGATGAAAGAGTCATCCTTTTGTTTGCTATTGCTGGCGGATTTGAGCGAAGTTTGATGGATGTGGGTGGACTTGTCACACGTGGGTGTTATCTCTTTGTTGTGTGAAATGGAGACAAAAGAAGAGGAGTCGATGAGGAGACTGTGATTTTTATCTCTGAAGTGCAAAAATGTTTCTCGGCGCAACACGGGAGGGGGAGTGAGAGAGAGATTAGAGCTGTTGAGGAACAAAAATAGATTGATCAGATAGCACGATAAGAATAACGGAGGGCTTTGTTTGTTAATTCTCACTGGGTTTTTTTCTGTGTTGTGATTAACATTTCCCTGATCCTCCCCTTTTGTTTTACCTTAGCATCCTGCAATTTCATGAGCGGTAAATATGGAAACGTCTGTATTTACACCTTGTAGTAATTAGGCTCCTTGCCTCCATAGATTAAAAAATAACCTAATTAGGAATATTATTGTTTTGCTTAGCTCCACACCTGTGCTACAGTCTGTGCATGTGTCTGAATGTGTGTGAGTGGTTACTGTGTGTGCCTCCAGGGTGGCAGCCCGCCTGTCTGGTCTGTGCTCCTGGCTCCAGGGCCTCCGTGACTCACTAAGGGGACACACCCCAGATTTACCTGCACTTAATCCCCATAGAGAGGTCAGGCCTCTGTTGCTGCAAAATCTCCTCCCTTGTGTTGAAGAAAACACCTGTGATCCATTTACATCTGAGAACCAGTGTTCTTAAAGAGGCCCCATGGGAGCCCAAAAACGTGTGTGTGTGTGTGTGTGTGTGTGTGTGTGTGTGTGGGGTGTGGGTGGGGGGCGCTGTTTGTTTGTGTTTGTGTATATTTATAATAAAAGGGCTGAGCCATATGTGGATATGCGGATGCTTATTATGAGAAGAAATGACGAAGAAATGATGTACATTTCAGCAAGACTTGACGAATCGCAGCAGACAGTTCAAATTACTTTTATGACTTTACTCTATCATCCTGAATTTTCCTGCGCAAGTTTTCTTTTTTCCTCTAACCATGTAACCTTTTACTCAAATCTGACAGATGTGGAAGTAATGATGCCTTCTACAAGTGAGGCCTCGCAGTCAGACCTGCATCTCCAAATGCGCCAACACTACCTGAGGGCTCTGATAGAGATGATTTCAATTCTTCTCAGCCGTTTAATGACGGATGAACCTGCAGCTGCAGGAACATTTGACAAGCCGTTGTCAGCTGCGACAACCGGGGCTGAGTGAATGAAGGAAGGAAGGGAGGAAGGAGCTGATACACACATGGCGATGTGCAGACAGACCGCAGATGATGGCAGATGGAGTGAAAGGGGGAATGTAAAAAAGATCGCCGTTCAAATTGTGGCATTGACAATACGGTGTCAGCCCCTCACTGGGGAGACGTGACAGGCTGGCAGGTGGGCTGCTGCTGTCTGTGTCACTGACTGGGAGATCAGGGCCGACATGCAGAGATCCCCGCAACCCAGACTCCAGGTTCTGAAGCTTATGATTGCAGCCGAGGCCGAGGTGACACATGAACTCACAGTGGCACACACAAAGCGTGCACACACACGCTCATGCACATACACACTAGGCGGGTGTAAAGTTACATCGCCTATCGCTAATTACCGCCACAGAGCCAGCATTCGGAGCTGGGGCTCCAAATTACACGGCTCAACCACAACAAGGGCGATGTGCCCAGGAGTCATTTGTCAGACTAATTATTTGTCTTGGGCTTGTAATTGCAGTGAGAACAGGTACTCAGGTAATTGTGTGGTAAGCTGCAATGTTAAGTGATGCTTTCCCTCCATTTTCAGGCGAGATGAAAGGAGTAAAGGCGGCAGTGCTGAAATACATGGTTCAATCCGGCCTCCCAGTCAGACATTGAGTCTAAAAATATATGCCACGGATGAGTCTCAGCTTTTGGAGAGGAAGTGAAGAGCACCTTGATGTTAGGATCATCAGCATGGGTAATGGCTCTTTCCATTAGACTGCCTACTGCCTGAATACAGTGTATATGTAAATAATCAGGTCCCTGGTGAATGCTGCATAATAAGTTCATTAATCACAATCCACAGTCAATGAAGGTAAAATAATATGGATATACAAAGTAGAAGAGTTAAAATCAGTCGAAGTCTCATATCTGTGAGCAGTAGTTGTGGTAATTCAAAGGAGCACATTTCCACTTTGTGCAGTATTATGCAGCTGCATACAAATATAAACACACAGGCCACTGTCATTTGCAATGATGTTTGGCTCACTAGCACTGTCACCTATCATCATAATTATGACTGTGCTCTCTGTTATTCTTATTTTTAAATGTGTATCCCATGATTCCTCACAGGGGTTACACAGGGCCGACTGGACATGATGTCAGGTTGAATATTATAATGAGCAAAAAATAAATAACTCATCGAGAAATATAAACAGAGAAATTTTTGTATTTGCCCTGAATCCAATAGCGGCCCTCCCGCTGTCTGTGAGACTTGTCTGATCTGGACAATGGTCACTGGAGTCCTCTGTGTCTGTTCCTGACGAGCAAATCAGTCTCACCACGCGATCGTCTCCAGCCATCTTGTGATGCTGCTCCTGTGCACAATATCGCCCAGGGGCCTCCTCGTTCTTTTGTTTTCGGGGAACACGCAAGCTCTTGAAAAGGATCCATAACTATCAGCGACAGCCGGGGCCAAGCGTGGCTGGCCTCATGCAGAAAAGGCCACCTCTACATGAAAAGGTAGAGACATAACAGAGTCTTCTACCTTTCCTTACCTTGCTTTAATACGGTACGTGGCCTGGTCATGTCTTTTTCATGTACGCTGGGGCAAGAAATGTCGGCTCTATCATTAATATCAAGAGGCACGCTGACAGTCCCTTCTGATAAACAAAATGTTTTCTCTCATGAACAGAATGTGTTTGGGTGTCCGTCAGCATTCAGACACCACCTTTAGCTTCCACTCCAAGATTAAGTGTTTTGCAGCTCAACCCAGTCACCGTCTGTGTAATGTGCATGATCAGTGTGTCTGTGGAGGATGAGAATAAGGAGTAGGCGTGTGGTTTTTTTCTCTTTCTTTCTCCTTTTCTCTCTCTCCTTCTCTCTTTCTTTCTCTCTTCACGGAGGAGACACCACGGTGCCATCTGCTTTGCATTTGTTTAACAAAGATTTATTGTGCAGCAAGACACTAATCCAAAACACACACACGCACACACACACACACACATACAAACACACACACACAGATCTCGCCTTCTTCTCGTCACAGGCCGCGAAAGGAAAAAAAAAGTGAGGGATGTGGGATTGGAAACGCTTGGCGCTCTCTTTGTCAACTCTCACTCTGACGAGAGGAGAGAGAGCCGGCTGGCACACAGAGGTAGGAATGCCAATTATGGCCTCCTCTGCCTCCATGTGGCACACACCAACACGCCAATTTGAAGCTACAATTATAAACTTGTCATACACGTGTTTATGCTGAGGTGGAAGCATAAAAGTGCATGACTTTGAGCAAAAAAAAAAAAATTAAAATACTTTTTTTTTTTTTTTTAAACGATGGAATCAAAGCATCAAAGCAGGGAGAAATTTCTCATCTGTAGCTCCGCAATGACAGGATTCATTTGTGCTGTGGTGCAGAAGGTGTTACACACTTCAGCATCAAACGTGTTTCAGTAGGCAAGGATTATCTTCTTCTCATAAAGGGAAAACAGGTCAAAGTGGCTCTTAAGAACAGCTCTTATCATGTCAGCTTGGGAGGCAGGGCGATGTAGCTTGCTGTGTTACTCCTCTCTGTCCTGTCCAGGTGAACCCTCATATCCGCTGACTCCTCCTGCCCTCTTTGTCACCCTCATGCCAGGTAGAGAAGCAGGGTCCCGGGGGCAGGGGCTGCATGCCCCATCGACTGGAAAAGGCCACCGCAGAGGGTTGGTAGGGCCCCTCAGAGACGACAGAGAGGTTAGAGGGCCCCTAGGATGCGCTGGTGTAGAGCCTGTCGAGCCTCTTCTGAAACACTCGTCGGCATGTTACCCCACTCTAAGAAAGGGCCGGGGGTCCCCATCTGCCAACTGGTACTACCAGGGTGTTCATCATTTAGGGGCTAAACACCAAGAAGCACAACCATACACACAACAAAGGCACATATGAGCATGTGTTCTTATGTATATGCACTTGTACAACCAAACAAACACACCAGCTCACAAAAGCACAAGTGCACACATACACACACACACACACACACATACACACACACACTCAGTCAGGAGGTATCCCAGAACCCCAATCCAATGCCAGTGTTCAGTACTGAGCCCTCCAACCTCAGGGTGAAGCCCCTGCCAGTTCACCTGCCAGGGCTGGACAAGCAGAGCACTTAGCGCCCCGGAAAGGCCACCCACACCCCCACCCATCCACACCCACTGTGTTACTCAGGGTCAAGGAGGCTTCACCCACACTCTGGTTCCCTCTCTGCCAAGCATCGCCCTGTGTCGCCCATGCGCATGGCTCGACAACCCATGCTCTTTAAGCCACTCTCGCTCTAACTGCTACATTTGTAAGAGATTACTTCCTGCAGCTTCTCATCTCAGCTACAGTGGCATGTTAATGGTTACTTCTTTCAGAATGGAGTTTTATATTTATAAATGTTTATTATAACCCTGTCACTCACTTTAAGTTATCATGTTAATTTCATAAGGAGCTAATTTCATTAGGGGCTCCAGACAAAAATAGTCAACAAATTGTCAAATGCTTTGATGTTTTGACTTATGGCTACTATGTATGTGTTTTTACAGTATTGTGGTATTTATTGCCTTCGGAAAGAATGCCTCCACTTCTCCCCCCTGTGCTAGATTAGCCTGTTGTTGCTGCATGCTGCATGCTGTGCAGCATTGCATTGCTGATAAGAAGGCCTGTGACTTGTGTTATAGTCAAGACCACCCAGACCGAGAGACCAGGTCATGACCAAGAACAGAGTGTATCAAGACAAAGACAAGACCAAGACTTGAGGTGCCTATGACGATACAGAGCAATCTATTTAATATGTAAGACTTTACTGCTGTCAAATCTCTAGGCAAGATCTCTCACCCAAATTGAGGGAGAAGTAACATGGCGTGTAGCTTTCATGTCAGGAGCTGTATGTACCTAACATTAGCAAAGACTGATGTAGCTTAACTTACACATTAGATACACAGCTTTATGTGGCTTGTCTCATCATTAAGTAAGTACAAGTTCTAACCACATACCATGTCCCCTCAATCTCTGACAAAGTTAACACTGAATTAGCTACTTCCCTCCACATGTTAACCAAATAGCTGGCAAGCAACTGAAACTAGTGCCCTGAAACATAGTAGTATATAAAAAAGGTAAGCTTGCTAGCTTTGCTAACATCACATACACATAGCTTACCTTTCTTTTTGCTTTCTCAATAAAAGTTTAATTTAGTCCCAGCCGTCTCTGTATGCATTACATTGCAGAATTTACAGATTGCTGTGTGTTTTCTTCTGGACATGGTTTTTAAATTACAGTATGTACACAAACATGATATACCGTGTTAATTACTAAGCTTTAGAGGTGCTTATTGATGTTCACATCTAACTCAGCAAAGTACATTTCCCAAAATGTACTCCTTTAAGTTTGTGTGGTAGGGCTGCCTTTTTTACACAGTCTGTGGGCTGCCGTGGAGCTTGCAACGCTAAAATGTTGTGTTGTGACTAGGGTTGACCCCAAATAGTCAAAGATTCCACGCTTCGATGGGCGGAGCCTGATTTGATCGTCTATCTCACAGTTGAAGCTTTGCAGCGAAACCATTTTGGCAATTGTGCTCAACGTCTGATTTTACATAGAACTACCATTTTTTTCCCATTAACTTAATATACAAAAATAAAATAAAAATAAATAAAACAATAAATAAAATAATAAATGTTTTTAAAATGTTTTAATTAATCCAAAATTTTAACCCAAACCCTGGGTCATTAGTGCACATGTGTAGGAGTAGCGTCTATGTGTGTATTGGCAGTGGAGTAAGTCTTGCTGAAGATATTGAGCTCCAGCTTTACTGGTGTTGTGCCGAGTTGTCCGCACCTCGTGGGACTTTCTGATAATTTGTCACCCTTGATGAACCACGCAAAGAATATTATTCATCCATCCATCCATCGCCAACCGCTTATCCTGTGTACAAGGTCGCGGGGGGCTGGAGCCAATCCCAGCTGACATCAAGCGAAAGGCAGGGTACACCATGGAGAGGTCGCCAATCCATTGCAGGGCTGCAAAGAATATTGTATCATTTTTAAATAGCTACTTGAAATAGACCGGCAAGGAACCGCGACGTGCATGCAGTTGTCGGCAGCACGAAATGCATTTTATTTTGTGACTTAAGGTGTAACATACACCCAGAAATCATTTATGCAAGAGAGACCTTCTGAATGTTTTTGTTTCTTTACCATAGCAGGGATATTTAGCTAGCTGGTTCTTTGCAATGATTTGCTTATCGACAATCCAGGGAAATCCACTATATGTATCCACTATACAAAACAACACAGACCACAGACTGAGATCCACTATACAAACAAAATGCCATTAGTACCCAAATCCCAAAAACGCAAGTTTGGTCACAACCTCGGCATAGTTTCAGATATGCCAGCTGGGTCAGTGTGTACATGAGGGAGTAGGTTTTGGGTGTTTGATGCAGAGGCATCTGCAGACTGAGAAGGGCAGAGTGAGGATGGTGATTGCTGTTGGGAAGATACTGTTGTTGTGGCAGGTGGTCCTGCACTGATGCACCAAAACTGTTTACTAGAGGGTAAGATGTCAAATAGGTGCTTGTCTGGCTGAAAAGGGCCAGCAGCCATCTTTTCTTTACCCTTTTCTTTGCTCTGCCATCCTACAGGTCTTTGATGGAGGGCGGGCAGCAGCACACAAGCCCCTCAACTCTTCAAATGACAACCTGCAGTGTAGAAAAAAGGCAAAAAGGCAGAAGCATCATGGTTGATGTAGTTAGACCATGTTCAGCATTGACATGCTTGAGATCTTAGGCCAAGTAGTCATAGGAAGAACAACTTGTTGGAGAAGTTTGCATCCTATTTAATGGTGGTGCAGATGGCGGTCCCCTAGGAACTTGAATGATTCCACTGTGTTCACAGCAGAGCTATTTGGGCCTGTGGGTTCTTGTGGATGTCAGTCCTCACCCCCACCATCTGGACAGTATTAAGCTTAAGATTGCTGATCGCACAACAAGATGGCCATGTGTGTTTAGGCCTACTAATGTAGAATCATTATCAACCTTCAGGAGATTGAATAAGAAGATGAGGGGAAACTGTTCTGAGGATCGTAGGTTTTTTTTTGTTCAATTGAATTTTACAAGTCCCTCGTTCCATCTTTGGATGGCTCACCTTTTTGAGCACTGTGAGGACTTTTAACAAATACCTTGATCTGTGAGTAGATGATGAATTATCTTTTAAATATCACATGGATAAATTTATTAAAAGACAAAAGTTAAAATATCTGGTAAGACACAAAAAAAACATCAGTCTGACCTTGATGATTTTTTGTACAACTGCTTCACCAGGTTTCCAAATTCCAAACAGGGCTTGGTAAAAGGCCTTTAAATGTTTTGCTTCACTTAGGCTGAATAAACTGTAGCAGGAAATGAAGCTGGAGGCCACCACTGACTATTCCTGTACCTTCAATGGTTAGAGTGCAACTGAGTGTGGATGTTAAAAGTTGATTAACTAGCACCCTAACCTCAAGGCCACCAGGGTGCCCTTTGATGCCCTTTTTCATTTGTTTAAATCATTTAAAAGAGTACGGTGTAGACCTGCTCTAAACAAAAAGTGCAATGAGATAACTTCTGTTATGATTTGGTGCTATGAAAATAACTCAAATTGAAAATGTACCCTTCACCATTTTACGCTCATCTTTTTTTCAGTTTTGTAAGATTTAATGTTTGTCTAAAATTATGTTTTTTGCTTTTGCTTTTATTTTCCCATCTAGATAGGACACCTATGCAAAAGGGAGTGAAGTGCTCTCATTGAATCACCATGTATAAATTATATTTATTTATTTTACCAGGAGAAGGACCTCACTGACCACAGTCTCAGCAACATGTAGAGCATAAACCATAGAGGTTACAAAAGCATGAGACTACAAACTTACAATAGAACAATAACATTTGTGAAAAACATTCGTTTTGTTATTTCAGGACCAGTGTGAATTCATCCAGTCTGTGTTGAATAACATTTTAATTAAGGTTGAGTGAACACTGGCAAAACAGCAACATACAGTAAAAGATATGAAGTTCATTTGTGGGCCACTGACACAATAGACTTGCTACTAAACTGCTTTGAATTTGACTACATTATCCTTCTGTCTTTCTTTACATGCAGTTTTTCTACACACAGTCCAAGCCCCGGGGACAACTGAAATTGCACGAGCCTCATTTACATGACATGTATTGGTAAATCCTGAACAAAACTGAAAAAGAAAAAAACAAAAACCTTGCCCGTTTTATTCTTTCAAAAAGTAATCCCTCTGTGGTAACTCTGTTTTTAACACTTAGAGGACATAATTCATTTTGAGCTGAATCGAAATAGTTTAAATTCTCCTAATTTTAACATGTCAGGATTGTTGGAAATGTTGGGTGTTAGAGACACACAGGGGAACTCGTCTCTCTCCTCATCTATCTCAACAGGAAAAAAAAACACACGTACGTAGTCATATACCATACACGCTCACACACCTAATTAAAAAAAACAGCAATATGGTATAGAGGAGAAAACGGGTCCAAAGGGAGACGGCCTGCAAAACATGCAGTTTCATCCATGTTGTTGTTTATCATATCCATTGTTCCCACAGTACTTCCTCTTGTTGTCTGTTCCCTCCAGTTCTCCATCTTCTGTTTGAGATTAACTTTCCAATTCTTTGCGCCTCTCCCTTTGGCTCTCCCCTCCAGTAATTTACCCTCCAACCCGCTGCTTTTGCCATGTACAATTACAAAGGGGAGTGCTAGTTAATGCGCACTAATAATGTTCAAGCCGAGAAGGTTTGTCGGTAATAATTACCTCCTGCCGAATGAGTTATAGTAGTCACAAGATGTGTATAAATACCTACTGTTGCTCTGCCTAATTTTCAATTTCCAATGCAACGTGATTGTCTCCTGGTGATAAGTAAATCATTTTGTTTTGCGTGTGAAATATGTCACAGGTTCAATGAGGAGGGAGGAAAAACACAAACGTCAACGTGGAGATGTGTCATCTTACATTTATTCTAGCATTGAAAATTCATTCATTTAGTTTATAATCATTTTCATTTCAACATGGTTGTTTGAGTTTGAGAACAATTACTGAATCGCATTGAATGGCATCACAGGTACACAACAAAAAAGTAACCTTGAAAACCAGGGGGTTGGGGAGTAGCGATACGTCCCTTCAAAGTGGATCAAATTCCAATCTTAGATTGCCTCCTTGGATAATGTGGAAATATTAGAGAAGCCTTGATCTAAAATGGAGCATGGAAATGAAGTGGCAGAGGGAGCCCTGAGGACAGGCAGCAGACACAGCGCTGGGCCAGCCATACATACCTCTGGGAGGCAGCAAGCACAGTCTGCCTCTCCTATGTAAATGTCCCATTCCACACATTAGTCATACTGCCTTCACCATGCACTAAAGTGTGCCTCGCCCATCAAACCCTGCCTGCCTCCATGAAGATTCCCCGAATGTTCCACAGATAAACCCCAGAGGCCCTTTCCTACCCCTCTACCACCCCCACCGTCAGGAGAGCACACAGCGGCTGATTGGTTAGATACCCCAGGTAAATGGTGGAAATTCTAATGGGACATTTAAAAGCTGATGTCAGGAATTTTCTGATATGGGCCAATTGATAATCAGTGAACACAAAACCTCTAGATAAAGACCCTTGTCATTTGGATTTTATCTTAATTTACTTAAATTGTTTTTTGTAATACAATTTCATTATGAAAAGATGACAAATATATGATTGAACGTTAGATTGGAATCAACACATACCCTTGAGTCACTGGCTATTGATCACTATAACTACTGATTTTTTTCTGGTTGTGATACACTGTCAGTCACAGTGCCTTAAATTACATGTTAAGAGCCAGGACCGACACGGCAGTCCCATTCCCCTCCTGAAGCCTTATGAGCTCCACCTTTTGGCTCTCAGCCCTGCCCTATCCCACACCATCAGTCCCCTCTTCTCCCTGCTCTGCTATTGTTGAGTGGTGAGGTCTGGGCCCAACTGACTAATTTATTCCACGATTAATTGGTGTTGGGCTGTATGGCTGATTAAAACCTGTAATCGCTTACGGGGGTGGGGGGGTGGGGGAGGGGGCAGGGGTTGGGATACCGTTGCAAAAAAAATTACTCTATTAGACAACTCACTGTCCAGCCAGATTTACAATCTCTGAGATGATGCTTTCAGTCCTTATTGTTGTTTTATTATTGTTTATTGTTTGAGACAGGTCACTTGTAGTGAGAACAATGAATGAATTAATAGTGCTTTAGTCCATAGCTTCTTTCTGTTTGGATTTACGGCGGCAGGGGTGGGGTGGAGTTGGGGTGTTCAGTCCAACTCTGCTTAAATTTGCAGGTGTATTCAGATTTTTAGATGGAACTCCATCATGCCCTAACATTTTGAGAACAGCTATCATCAAGTTAGCTGGCCCGTCTGCCTGTGTGGAGAGCGCACGTTCCCCTTGGATCAAGTTACAGGTTGCCAGATGGATCGCAATTGCAGTGTGTAGTGTGTGACAAACATACAAAATTTGGATCTGTATATGACAGTTATTCATAATAAAGTTTGAGGGAAAGAGGGAAAGACTCAAGTGTTGGAAGGTATGCTACACCGCTAACTTTTTAAAGTAATAATATATCAGTGTTGTCTTAACAGATTATTTCCGCTGCTCCCAAGTCGTAAAGAAAAATCTGCTAAGGCAGCTTAATGTGTCTGGCCCGTGTTTCTATGTCTTTGTACCCTGAAAAGTCACAGTAATACAATAATCCATCCATCCATCTATCGTCAACTGCTTATCCCGCGTACAGGGTTGTGAGGGGCTGGAGCCAATCCCAGCTTACATTGGACGAAAGGCGGGGTACAACCTGGACAGGTCACCAGACCGTCGCAGGGCCACACATAGACAAACCACCACTCACACTCACATCCACTCCCAAGGACAATTTTAGAGACACCAATTAACCTAGCCTGCATTTCTTTGGATGGTGGGAGGAAGCCGGAGCACCCGGAGAGAACCCATGCGGACACGGGGAGAACATGCAAACTCCACACAGAAAGGCCACCTGTAATACAATAATGACTAAGGATAATACAATTACAATTTTTACGAATATGTTAGCTTCACGATGGTCTTTCTTATCATTAGTAACGTGGCTACTTTAATCATGGAGCTGATAAATACAGCTGGTACTCAAACTTCAGACTCCTCAACAGGACGTGATTGGTCTATCTCTCCCGAGGGTCACTGACAGTAGTTTGCTTTTCTTACTATCGTCTAGCATTTCCTTAATGGCCAGGTTGCTCATTGTGTCGGGCAGACAGAGGTAAGGTGATTCAGCCTGATTGCTATTCTAATCAGGCTCTATATATGCTGGACTCTTGGCTCCAAACCTCCCGACCAAGTTAATGTCATTAAATAAATAATGAAAGATATGTATTATCTATCACTCCATCCAACATGGGATCATCTATGTATTATGCATTACCTTCTCTAATTTATTCATTAAGACAAAACGAAAGTCTTGTTAGCCTCATTTCTAAGACATGAGCCCAAGCCATGCTATACTCCACACTGATACACCCCTATTTATACACAGCCACACAGGACTACATGGCTGTTTGCAGCCTGAGTGACAGGTCCACGGGTGAAATGTATGACTAAATATATCAAACAGACATAATTCATTTATTTGGTGATGCTCTTTTTAGTTAAAGCATGATTGCGTTTCTTGCAGTCAGAAAGAAAAGAATGAAGAATAACCTGTCTATGAAAGCTATTTATCCTTAACTCTGGTTTGGAGTATTAAAGGGATTCTGTTACTATTGTTCCATTTAACACACACACTACACACACTTAAAGTCTTGTATTTTTATATTTTTTTCTTTTTTCTTTAGTTAATTGGTGTGTTAACTATTTACAGTCTATTTTTAAATACTGAAAACATAACATATATGTTAAACCTATTATGCCATACATACATGTTATTATTTTTATTATTATTGGTCTCAAATTGTGTTTTTTTTAACCCTTTGAGGGGCATTGTGCAGTAAAAGTTTGAGGGGGTTTACAGTGGTAGAAAGTAACTTATAAATGTACTTAATTACTGTAGGTAAATACAGTTTTCACGTACTTGAGTTTTTTATTTTATTTTATGCTACTTGACACTCTTATTCCACTACATGTGTCTGACAGCTATAGTTACTGTTTACTTTTTAAGATTTTACACAAAACATATAGTCAGTGTGTTAAATAAATAGATATAATAATTCATTTACAACAGTAGTAAAATCTGTTTCATCTCAACCACCTACAACATTAAATATAATATATTACAAAAACACGAAAGGGGTCGTGTGTGTACTTTGAGACTTTAAGAGCATTTTAATGATGATACTTGGTCATTTTACCAGACATTTTACAGAATTTTATTTGGAGTATTTTGACATTGCAGCACTGCTACTTTTAAGTAAAGCTCTGAGTACTTCTTCCACCACTGGTCGATTATTGATGATGGTACTGCTAGAAGAGAAAGGTGCTGGTGATCGAGTGAGTGTGTAGTTGTGTTTCTTTACTTTAAGTGGGCAGTAACAGTTTATTTATTTATTTTTAACATCTGCAGTATTTGTGTGAGAGCCTCGGTGCCCCACACCCCTCCACACACCCACACACACTCCTTTTCCCACACTACTGCTCCACGGTGTGCAAATGTCAATAAAATCCATAGCAGGTTAATCTCCCACCAATGGAAACATGAACACTTTATCCAAAGCTGCATATGTTTCACACCGAGGGTCGATTTACTGTATGTCAGGGACGATATTAGCATTCATATTAGCCGCTCTGCACATGTATGATATTCGTCATTGCCAGCCCTTTAGCACACCAACACAGTTCAGGGATGCTTATCTCATGAGCCATAAATTAGGGGATGAATTCCCTCCGAAACATCTGAGGCGAAGGATGGAGGATGGAGTCATTGTGCTTGTGTGGTGTTTTGACACTGTAATGACACATGTTTTACAATCACCCCCTTCCCCTTTTCATTCGGAGGAGTGGACCTGTCCGCTCCTGCTGGAGAGAAATGGGCCTCTCGGACATTACCACCTCCTCCCATGGGACACATAAATGAGCGAGTGGCAATAGGGGGAGACTATGGAAAGAAGGAGAAGAAGAAGGAAGGCAGTGTGCAAAAACTGGAGGAGTTTGTGTGTATGTGTGTGTGTGTGTGTGTGTGTGTGTGTGTGTGTGTGTGTGTAAGTATGTTTTGGGGAGTTGATGGGAAGATGCAAAAAAGGGAAAAGAGAAAGAGAAAGAGTGTTTGTTTTTAATTGCAACTGGGGCTGCTGCACAAGCACAAAGGTGCATCATTACTTACCTGACAGAGCGCCACAATCACAGGCCCTCCCTAATAAATACTCGTTACTAAAAACTAGAATATAAATAAAGTGAAGGTCACATCTGAGGGAGGCGTGATCTAGTCCAGAGGTAGGTGTCTTACCCATCAACCTAACCTCCCTCTCTCTCCTTGCTCTCTTTCCCATACTCTGTCTCTCTTTCTTGCTCTTTCTCTCTCGCGCTCATTACAGGAGAAGCCATGCAGTGCTGGTTAGGAGAACGTGTGATGAGCCTTGGGAGATATATCCACTGGGAGGGAGAGAGGTAGAGAGAGACTGAAGGGGAATAGATAAAAAAATGCTGACTTGTCTTCAAAGGAGGCAAAAATAATTGAAATGGGGTAAGTGTGTGTGTGTGTGTGTGTGTGTGTGTGTGTGTGTGT
>JAPMOB010248459.1:0-13957 GCA_029875015.1 Lepomis gibbosus
CACACACACACACACACACACACACACACACATGCACTTTTGTGAAGCAGACTGTTTTGACAGCCAACAGCACTCAGATTGAAAAGAGCAGTCATCTGAGTGTGGCATCGCTAAGAAACAGCAAAGGGGAAAGGCCTGCAGGGGCCACTGAGGGCCCTAATACTGACACTGTGACTGACAGACCTACAGTCCCAATCTGTGACAGCAGGGCAAAGATGGAATATACTAAGCTGACAAGCTCCAGAAAGCATCTTCCTAGAGACAGAAAAGAGCAGATCCTGATATTGTGATCCAAACAGAAATTCTCTCTGTGGCTTATTGTCTCACACAAAAAACAGTGGACAGCCAGCAGCCACAGCTCACACATTGTGCCCTGGTAGTAGAAACTACTGGTAGTACATAAAAAGTTAAAATTAGATTCCAAAGTTATACACCCAACCACAAACCCACAATCTCTCTTTTCCTCTTTATTTTGCTCAATGTACTCTGAATGAAATGAGGTAACTCAGGTAATCAAGCAAATATCCTTGGTACTATGTATGACCTTTTGTCTAGTGTTGTATCATAGCTTTGGCTAAGCGCCCCTTTTTCATTTAAGGGAAATATTAATGCTACAGCATACAGTTATAGACTAGACAAACAGCGTACTTTCAGCTTCGTAGGAAGACCCTTTTCCTCTATGCACAAAGACAGGTTTCCCCATGCTGGTGCGGAAGAACTTCACCATGCTACATAGATCCCTGACTTCATAATCATCAAACACCTTAGAGTTGAACTGAAACACCCCCTGCGAGCCAGGCCAGGCCTTTTGGCCATGTAGTGTATAACAGATGTTTAATTAAGTCCCACAAAATAAAAACACACTGCACACAAAATGTATGTAAAGTTTGTTAGTTTGTTTGCCTGGCAAGTGAAGAAACAACATGAGGGGTGAAATCCAGCTTCTTTCAAGCCTCTCTGGCTGAATCTCTTGGCTTCCCTTCATGGGAGTAGAATTCTGATCTCTCTCTCTCTCTAACTCTAGGAGTGAAGCATAAACGTCCCACAGCATGAAAACCCTGAAGCGTTCCCACAGCATGCCCTACTTGCTGCTCTTCTCACCTCCTCTGGGGCGACATCTCAGCACTTTCACACAGCCCCACTATGATCCACCGTCACATCTGTGTGTAATTTGCTGACCTGCTTTTGTTGAGGAAGAAAGAAGAGGACAGCCATGAAAATTCAGACTATGAAGGAAGTGACAAAAGAAAACTAGAAAGCTTAGAAGTTGGAGTGAATGAGCAGTCACACCAGTTCGAAGTTCAATGAACCTCTTATCTCAGTGTGAGAATTGAGTCCCAGGATGACTTTCTCAGCCAAAAACTAAAAATAAGGAAGGTAAAAAAAACTTGCCACATACAGTACACGTCAGTGTCCTTGTGTACTCTGAGAGTGAATCAGTGTGAGCTTTCTTCCTCATTAGTCTCTCACAGGTTTCACCAAATGGTGACACAGTACAGCTACTATCAACACCATCCTTGTTTCAACATACAATTCAAAATCCCACAGAATAAGAACTAAATACCCCCTGTTCCCCTCACAGCAAACATATTGATGGTACCTCTACATCCACTGGCTTGTTTATAGAGTCGCTGAGGTCTCAGCCTTTAGGTGGCAAATGGAGAAAAGAGGAGTGATTGATCTTGTCCACTTTCCACCTTATGTAGCAATAAAAAGACAGACCAGGGCAAAATCAATAGAGGTTTATAAAGGTTGTTGGCTGTTGCACTGTGGGTATAATGTTATGACCACGCTGAATTAAACAGATTGAGGCAGATGAAGAGGGGAGGAAACCAGGGAAAAGCATATAAACTGGCCTGTTTTTAGATAATAAAAATCAATATATAGGCTGAATAGTCTTTTACCAGTTTCTGTGATATTCCAGTGATGGGGTCAGATGGCATCTATGACACCATCATCTCAGGTGAATTTGGGATTTGGGGATGAACAATTCAACCTGCGCCACATGTGCTGTAACCACTGTAAACAATGTAACCCCAATGTCTAATTGTCTAAAAGGGTAGCAACATTGTCCTAAATAGGACAAATGGTGCGAGTGCTCTGAGAAGGCAGTGATGTGTCAAACCCTGCCATGCTTGGTAAGAGGTTGGAGAGTCAGAGTGATTAAAGCAGTGAATCACTACTGGGGAGGTCTCAGCTGCTGGCGTCATCTCACGCTCAAGCTGGCAATTCAGGGCACCCATAAGCTGCAACAGCAGTTCTTCACTAAAACTAGAGAACAATGAGTGTGTGTGTGTGTGTGTGAGAGCGAGACAGAGGGAGAGAGATGTTTCAATGTAGACGCATTGTTTTTCACTCCATTATCCAAGTAAGGTTAAAATCAAGGGCAACTGGACTGGTTGAAGATTTTCAAAGATGTTTTGCCTCTCATCTGGGAGGCAAACACACACATTGTTCACACAACTATGTATAAATATGTCCAATTTCAATCTAATTCTTTGCCAGCTGAAACAAGACTCATAAATATTAGATGTGTACTGAGGGCCACAATCACTTTGTCATGCTGCAAGCAAACAAGTTTAGGGGCTTACTTGCTGGTGTGGAAAGGAGGGGAGCGGTCTAAAGCCATGCTAGTGGCTCTGTAAGGCTGTACAGTATGTAGGTGGGGCTTTGAGCTAAATGTTTACAGTGACAAAGTTAGTATGCTAGTGTGTCTAAAAAGTTGTGCAAGAAAAGTACAAAATTAAATTTAAAACTGAGATCTAGCTAAAAAATGGAGGATGGAATAGAAAAAGAAAATGGATTGTTGTTTATAGATTGTAGAAACAAAAGAAGCATAACTAACCACGGCCCTGCTGGCCACATTGACAGAGATGGAGCCAATCCATCCTTGTTCTTCATTTCACGCCTCTGCTTGCATCGTTTATCCTATTCAAGTGGAGTGTCAATGCCAGTATTTAGCCATATGAACTGTGATTGATGATGACGCCCACAGTCTGCCACAGTAACGATCCCCTCCACAACAACAGGATACTTATGTTTGCTTTAACTGTCAGACCAGAAAGAGCTTCTGTTCTCTGACACCTGGGAAAGTAAAAGGAAGCATGACAGCTCAGTAGGAGGCACTGCTCTTATCAACAAAAGTGCCAAAATTCAATTCTTCATTAAGTTGATGCTATTTTTTGCCACAGCACCACATCAGAATATGAAACAGACATGTTCTATTGGCTCATTTTAGTCACTTTATGAATTTTATCAGGTGTTTTTTAATATATTAATATTATTACAAAGAGTATAATCTAGACCTGCTCTAAAAAGTAATTCAGGGGACCTGTTACCACCACTTTATTAATTGCATGACTGCAAGATAAAAATAGATAAGATAAAAACTCATTGTTTTAGATAAACTTTCTAAGTTGCAAAATTATTTTTTATGAGTTCCGTTTAAATAATAATGTTGGTTATTACATCAACTTAATTGTGTAGGTAATTTTAACTCAAATTTCATTGTTAATGGGTTTACAACAAAATTCAAGTTCCAGTAAAATTGGCTTGATAACTTAATTTTCTCCAGCTTGATCAGGATTTCAAGGTACCTCACCTACCCACGTCTATGCTTGGACAAATTCAGACAGTAAGACTCTGTGTTAGTGGACTTCTAGACTGAAGCTTGATAGAATATTTTTAAAGATTTAAATATAACATGTTCAAATACCGAACTGCAGAAATAAAGTTGATTGTCTAAAAAGTTCTGAAAAAAAAACAGACAAGAAAATCTATTTCGAGCAGTTTTTTAGCTTAAATCCTGTGTTGATGATTATGGTAATTAAGTACATAATACATAAAAATGACTTTTTAATAACAAGAAAGTCTAGTTGGAGCAACAACACTTGTCTTTAAGCTATCAACAATTAAGTAAGTTGTAATAGAAGTTGTCCTTGATTGTAGAGGAAAAGCTAATTCACCTAACTCAATATAGTTTGTTTCTTCAATATAATTTCAACAGATGTTGTCATAACTCAAAAAGATTAATGCAAACTGTTGCGGTAATTCTTTTTTGTTGAAACAAAAAATTTGTTTTTGAGATTTAAATTTTTAATATATGTGACTATATGGGAATAATTAGCATTTTTCTCTTAACATTACACTTTAAGATTATATTACCATAAATTGAAGTCAGTTTGGATTTCAGAAGATTTTGCCATACCAATTTAAATTTTATCATAATTGAAAGAGTCTAAGTAAATTGATAGTTATATAGAAGTTTCTTGAGCGAGTGTCCAATATGCATATTGTAAGACTAAAGGAAAGGAAAATGAAAAGGAAATGGTGTTCCTGGCCACGTGCAGATCAAATCTGATTCCATGCCAAGCGGGCCCAGTGGTCAATCTTAAAGATGGCTATCTACAATGAGCTGCAAGACTCTTTGATCACAGGCCTGTGGACAGCGGGAGATCTCAGACGCAAACTGAATTAACAGCTGAGTCTCATTATATATTATTAAAAGTTATTAAAAGAGCTTGTGTGGGTGTCTCAGTATTAAACCGTTTATCTTTTTAACTGACTCTACCTTATAGCAGACATTGTGATGAAATGTGAATCAAACTCAAGTATCATTTCAGGTTCTGACTTTGTAAGGTTGTGGGCTTCAGTTACTTGCCAGTATTTAGGTTTATCTGCAATGTTGACTCCAGAGGGAGAGAGGATCAGAAAGTATGAAAGCTGGGAACTGAAGCCAAGTCCATTTCGTTTTAGCAACACATCCTAGTATTTATGATGCTCAAAGTCAAAGTCAAACAACTCTGTGAAGTGGGTTGGAAATACACAGGGCCTGTGAAAAGTGTCAAAACTGGTTTGTTAATTTTGTACTGATTGTCACACTTACATTAAAATATCTAATTAGATTGTGATGAAGATGCTGGAGGGATATCTGGGAAAAAACATTCTCAACTAATTTGTCTCCCATTGAGGCAAACTGTGTGTGTGAATTATACTGGAGAGGAGCCATCAGAGGGATAGAGAGGAAGAAGAACTGATGAATGGAAGGAAACTTAAGTTGATAAGTCAGAGCTTGAATGGACAGATTTCCCCTTCTCATTTCCCTTTCATATTAACTGAGTGGTTGATGTTTTCACCTTGGACAGTGTTTATCTGAGTGTGTGTTTTGTGTGTATCCATATGTGTGTGTGTCAGTGCCATCCGCTGTAGCAAAGTTAGTTGGCAGTGGTATGACTTGTGGACAAGGGTGTAGAATTTAATTGTCTACCAATAATTTTGATCAAAACAATTAAACAACCACTGCTGTCTATCATTGTCTAGTCAATGTAATTGGAACACAAACATTTAACAGTTCTTGTTCTCTACTACGAGTCCAGTGCATTTTTTAAGTTTTGAAAGATTATGTCCTCTCCCTCATATGCCTCACAGTTTGGTCCACTGCCTACCTTTTTCAGACCCTCAGCAACCTTAAATTTTGTGACATGAAATATCCGCCCTTGCTTGTGGAGCTTCACAGTATTCTCCCACATGCACAATGCTGTTTCATTTTGAACTTATCCCCACCCAGCTTTGTTACTGTTGACATATCTGTCAAGCTTAGCATTGTAAAACAGCACATTGACAGTTTATGATAATAACAGTGGCAGGTTTTTCACTTGAAATTAAGGGTAATTTTCTAAACAATGGGTCCTAGACTTCATAATCGGTGACTGCCGATCTTGCCGGCTAGAATGACAGCTGTCTTTGGAAGATTTTATTAACTGTAACTAGCTAGCTAACTAACATTAACCAACGCATTCTTATCTCAGGACATCTATGGTGGACTCTTTAATGTCTTGTTCGAGGCCTGCATAGTCTTAAAAATGCATTTAACAGGTACATAAATGAAAATGTTCTTGTATTACAGGGTAGCTAGTGGTTAAGTGTAGTCACGGGGAAACTAGGGATTCGACCCAAATCCTGGACATTAGGCAGAACAGATTCAGTTTTTTGGTGTGTATTAATAATCAATACAAAGGTGGGTAACCGGCATACCTGAGGGAGCCAGAGTCAAAAACAAATGAACAGTCCAAGTACAAACAAATGTACAGGAGAGCGGCCAAGTAATCCAAATACAAAAGGGTCCAGGAAATAAGGGAAGCAGATGATCCCGACCACTGTTGGGGGTAATTAGATTACTTTTGTCTGTAACACAGTAATGTAACGCATTACTGTTGATAACCAGGAATCACATTACAGTTACTAACAACAAAATCATCACGTTGCTTGCGTACTGGTTCTTGAACTATCTACATAACGGGAGAAGTACAATATCAAACGTCTCTGGTCCACAGTAGGCCGGTCGCTCCTCGATCTCCTGGCCCTGTACCTCCACCACCCCTCTCCCTGTCTGTTATGGGTTGTGTTGGTAAGAGCTATGAACGGTTCGTGATCGTTCCCTCTGGTTGGATGAATATTACGCATACGCCATGCGCCATGCAAGGTCAGGTCGCAAACACAGTCGCATCATAATAATAATAATAGCATTATTATTATTATTATTATTTTTATTTTTATTTTTATTTTTATTTATTTATTTTTATTTTATTTTATTTTTTTATCGTCAGCCCCAGGCCTACATGCATGCAGCTAATAATGATTCAGCAGTAACAATCACTGCAATTGTAGGGAAGGGCGAATCATACCTAAAATCGTGTGGACAACATGACAAGGGACAGGTCGAAACAATCAGGGTGGAGCGAATTATTACGCAGGCAGAAAAATCACCAGGGGTAGGAGCAAAGTGGTCTGAAACGAGAGGAGAGGAAAATACAAAAAGTATAAAAGAAAATAAAGAATAAATAAGTAGAAAGGAAGTAAGAAAACATTGACACAAGAGGAACAAAATAAAACATGAAATTATAATTATAACACACAAACCCAAAACCACCACTAGTGAACTGTAGAATAAAAGCTAGCATGTTAATAATTCAGAAAAATTAGTATTATTATTCAAATAAATGTTCACGCTCTATTGTCACTGCTTTACTTGAAGATGAGAACAAAGTCCTATGATAAATTGTGGATGTTACAGCGCTTTTTCTAACTAACATGTAACCCACATACTAATGTAGTCAGCTTAGCCTATACTAACTCTTGGCCCTGGAAACGCTCAGATGTTAGTTATCTAACTAAAAATCATTCCTTACACTTTTAGTCTTGCAATAATTGTTTTGGGCAGAAAAAAAGACACAGCCCTCCCAACTTAACAGGATTGTAGTGCTCAGATATGGTTTCTAAGCAACTACTTTACAATTAATGTTTGGTGGAGGGGTTTAGCAAATCAGTCTTTAGTCATTTAGAGGATCCATTAAAATATAAAATAGAATTGTTCCATGAATTCTTTATTTCCTCCTAAACAAGTTTTTTCATTGCAACTCAGTAGCTTCTCTGAGCAATTAATTTATATCATATTTGCTATATAAGGGTACTTTATTCTATACTTTATTTATTATTATATTTTATTATTATTTTTAACCTGGTGAAACTACTTTATTCCCTTTAAGCTAAGATTACCAGAATACTGTGAGAGATGTGCTTTTCATATATAGAAATACAATTCAGAGGCAGTGTCAAGAAGACTGAGACGTAATCAATACAATGCATCATGGGTACCATATGACTGGAAAACTCTGCATTTCATAAAATGTATTCAGTCATATCTTTGCAGTTAAGACCCCAGCTCTCAAGTTCACTCTCTGAGCGAGGACCCCTGTCAACTGTGATCCATCACTGGGGGCGCCACCCATCAAAAGATGACACTGACAATTAGAAATATCTTTTGGGGGTTTTTTTCTTTGAGAGGAATGGAAGTATGAGTTTATTGACACCCAACTATGTTTTCCACAGTCGACTACCATGTAATCTGTGTCCTACACTCAATGAGGAAAGTTATTTCAGTTGCATTAATTTTATTTTTTTTCCCAAGTATTTTTATTTCATTATGTAACCTATGTAACATAAGTGTCAGTTTGGTATAAGAAAACTGTAAATATTACTGGAGAAAAATTTAAATGGAATTTAAAATCTACTCCTCAATTTTTAAGAGGTACACTGTTGTAGGAGACAGCCCCATTCAGTATTGTTTGGCAGTCAGTGTTGGTTGGCTGGAAAGCAGTGCATTTGAAGAACTGGGAGACAGAAATAAATGGATTCTATTTTGAGACACCTGCTGTGTCTAGACAGCCTAGATATGCCAATACTTGATCTGGCACACTGTCACTGGCGGCCTTAATGCCTAAATATCTCTCCGGCACAAGAAAGATTGTACTTGAGCACACGTGGGTAGATGTTTTGTGCCCCTGGTTGTTAGATGAGATGAAAAGAAATTCTCTTCTCTCAGCTTTTAGTCTCACATGCTTAGGGAAAGAAGTGCCCACTCTGTCTAGGCCTAGAGGGGCGGTCGTCACGCAAAGTTTCCCCGGCTGCTACTTCTTCTGGTCCAGAAATACTCAAAATCCACACACTGTAGCAATCCCCAGATGTACACAATGGGCTTTGCCTTTTTGTGTGAAAATTCAAAAGTGAGGAAAATACCACCTGCCACATTATAAAGCTTATGCATGTCTCTTGGCCCACAGTCATCCTCTTTCCTCCGGCTGGTAAAACGTTCTCTTGCAGCAGCGAGGAGGACTGGGTCTGAATTGGCACTGTTACACTAGCACAAACACACACCGACAATTTATTCTGCCCAAAATACTCTTAGAGAAGAGAATGTCAGTGCGTAACAATTTCAGACATGCTGATCCATGGCGTAGTGCATTTTTAAATGCACAGAAACAGTAAACTTCATCTGTAAAGCCAGGAGAGCATTTTTCACTTTTTATTATTTGTCTGTCTCCAATAAGGATGATAACAAACTGAAATGCCCAGCTATTGCCTATCATAATGTACTATATTGGACAAATCTTGGCTACAATGTTGGGCTCACACTCTGACAAAAGCATAACTGATGTCCTGTCCAATTCTACTAAAAGTTGCACATCATATACATCAAAGTTGTGCTTCTCTTCCAGATGAAACACACTCCTAAGAGTTTGCAAAACACAAAAGGAAAGTAATTTGCAGTGTGTTGCCAGAAACAGTCACCCCCCCACCTCTACACACATAATGTGTTTATCACCTTCAGCCAGTTAGCAGAGGGGGAGAGTGGAAAATAAAGCCTGAAACCGTCTACATGCATGATGTTGCTGTGCCCATCTGCCTGCTCCTCTCTCCCTCTCTGTTTAAACTCCCATTAACCATTCACACTTAATGGCTCTGGTATTTCAGACAATTTAAGGCTCCTCTCCAGCAGAAAGGACGGTGCTATCGAGCGTGGCAGAGAGCTAATTGAAGTCCGCTGACACCATTAGCAAACTGCCATCAGGCTGATAGCCAGTCGTATAACAAGAGGCTGAGAGCCGAGGAAGAGAGACAAAGCGACAGCTGATGATGAACAACACAACACTCATTTCTTTCTCACAGGTCAGACCACGTCTCCCTTAACAAGATGAAAGAGAGATGTTGTGTACGAGGGCAGCTGCAGATGGAAGTGCATGAACATGCACATATTTACGCACATACGGCTCTGTGTATTTTCACAGGCTTACACACTAATGTCTCTTTCTCATGCAAACTAAGACACATTTTCAAACTCTCTTAACAAATTCCATTTAATCCCATAACTTATTCACCTCTCAGCTATTGGGAAGCAGCAGCTACACTGGTCCAATACTCTGTAACAAACAGGAAACAAAGCAATATGAGTCTTATCTACAAAGGTCATTGAATACAGTGACCTGCCAGCTTCTGTCACGCACTGGCCTTTATCTCTGTGGACCATGCTAATGCACCATGACTGTTGTCTTTGCTGAAAGTACCAACAATTCCACAATTGCTGAAAATGGGCTCTGTAGTGGAGTCTCAAAGAGAGGAGATTGTGATAGTGTTTGTGTGTGTTATTTTGCCTTGTAATCAATCTAAAGCTTTATTACAAATAATTGAATGCATATTTATTGCCTAAATATGCATTATATTTGGTAAAAACATTTTCCAGTGCCATGTCTGGTAGTTGTCCACAGTGGAAATCAAACCTGCACTCCTGGCAGTGTTAACAATACAAAGCCTTTAAACTAAACTGCCTGGCTCAAGAAGCACCGCAGAAGGAGCCCAATCAGGCCAGTAACATGCTGATCTGTGCCAGAGACTCCCCCACTGTGCTGTGGATTTGATTTGGCTCTGACTGTCTTTATTTCCCCTGGGCTGCAAGCCTATCACAGTGAGGCGAGGAGGTGAGCCATCTTGGAAATGCTCCCACAGATGTGCAGTATGTGAGAGACTAGCCCTTGGGACCAATATTGGGTAATGGGTCTCTGATTGACTGGGCAAAAAGAGGAAGGGAGGCGAGGAAGTGAAGATTAGGAGTGCAGAAAGGTGACAAGCCTGTCTCTCTGTTTGTCTTCCTGAGCACTGGAATATACAATGTAGAGCATGTTTATGAATGCTTATCAGTCTTTGGTGTGTACTTGTGTGTGTTCCTTTCCCCCCCTATGCCTTTCAGCCTATGGCCCTAATGAAGGCTGCCTACAGTATAATGAGAGATGTGGTCAGATAATGGAGGAGGTAATTACTCCAGCGTGCAGAATCCCCTGGTTAAGAATTACATTATTGATCGGCCAGATGCAGCATCATGGCAGGCCAGGGAGGGACACAAAAATGGAGGAGGTAGAAAAATCAACTCCTAAAATAAACAGCTCGTCTGTCTGGCTTCCAATCAAGGCTGCAGCACGAGGCACACAGGTGAATGGAGAGAGTGTATGCACACATACAAAAACACGCAGCTGAGCCACTTCCCTCGCCAGGAAACATCTGCATTTATGTGAGTGTACAGCTCCACTCAGGAGGGACATTTCCTGACTGCAGTTAAGCCTAGTTAAACGTTAGTCTATGTTCTCCAAATGCAGTCCTATCAGCATGACTGAAAAGCGAAATCATTTTGGAAAATATTTCATTCACATAATGCTGTACAGCCGATTTAATTTGTTCTGTTTGGCATTTGAACAACACTTAACACTTTACACTTAATGTGACAGCTTTCCCCAGAGCTACTGCACTGCCCCGAGCAGCAGTTTGCACTGAGCACACACAACACTTCTGCAGATACTCCATAACAAAGTTTAACTGCAGTCATTGTTGGCCAAAACTGCAGAGTTTCCTCTACAGACACATTTGCTTGTTAGAGCTTTAAAAATGACATGGCAGACTAAATAATTCTTTTATGGGAAAGAATCCGGAGACACTAAACCATGACATGTTTATGGATTTGGTCTGTATTTATGTCACACTGTAGAGCAGATAAGGCTGAAACTGTTGGTCGGTGGCATTTACAACCTATAGGTATCATAGTGAAGCTGACTGCCTGTGGTTATTTTATTTGTTCTGTGCTTATATAGTATGTCAGCAGTTGACAGTGAACGCACACAACTCACATTGTCTTGACCCACAACCCTTCATCCCCAGCAGCAATCAGTCCATCATATTGATTCCCTCTAAGACAGCAGTATGTAAGACATTAGGATCTTCTCTAGTTCCCCAGTTCCTCTGAACCTGGGGCATGTTAGAGCATGAGATCGTGACACTGAAAACAGCCTACCATGAACACACAATTTACACTTATTTAACTTATTTATACATAGACACACAAGGTTGAAATTTTCACCACAGAAACTCACCTCAGCCAGGAGGAGGGATTGACATTCAGACATAAATCTCCTATTCAGCAGGCAAACAAGGTGGTAACACCAGTTGTTAAATGCCAGTGGGACTCGACACAGCATAGGTAATTATGGACCCAGATTTGCCCGCTAGCTAGCTGCATGGTGTATGCATATGTGTGTCAGTTTGTATGTGTGGCAGTATGTATGAGGGCTTTGTGTGTGTTGGTGTGATTGCTGGGGCTTTAGCTTTTCATTAAAATAGAAGACCCGGCAGACCAGTGCTTCAATGCATATCCCCAGAGGCTACCTTTTTCAACAAAAGCTCAACGCAATCAATTCCCCAACCTGGGGAAAGGAGAGATGGATGTGATGAAGTGGATGGAAGGATAGACGGAGGGAGGGAGAGACAGACAGACAGGGACTGAAGCATGGGAAACTGGATTGATGACAGCAAACTCCACTAGCATAGAAATCCCTTCATTTTTGCCAGGAGGCCGCCTGTGGGCAACAGGGGAAAGCGGAACAAAGTCAGAGGTGCTGGAGAAAGGAGGAGAGAGGAATACTGAACAAGGATGACGGTATAACTGGCCTCCGTCTTTCCTCCCTCCATACCTGAAGTTGTGTCACTCACTGTGTGTAAGGACTGGAGCCACATATTCTAAATTCTCACACTTTCTGCTGCCGTGTTGAGACAATTATAATTCACAAGTCTCAAAGCACTATGTTATACTATTAATGAAAGTATAGCATGCACAGACATTTTCTTATGTGCATGGTTTGTAATATGGTTTGTAACATTTATTGTGTGCTTTTGTCTGTGTTTGCATGTGTGTAGGTATAGGTATAGTGTCCGCAGCTAATCACAAATACTACTGGACCCATCAAATTCATTTTTTTGTACACATTTATAACTCCTCACTCCTCCTAAAAGGCCAGTAGAGGCTTGCAAGGGTGGTGTCTTTTGTTTTTGTGCCATTTACACTTTGAAATGAACATTTTACATCGCTGGTGTTTTGGAATTGTCAGAGGTTTGTCTTCATGTAACCTGTCTACTCTGGTTACACCTTGATAATGTAACCTGCATATTGTCTCCCCTTCTTTCTACTCTCATGCATACATGCTGGTCACGCTACCTGCCCAGCACTCCCTGTTCACCACCCACATGCCCCCAGACACACCTGGCAGAAAACTGCACTCTAGTGAGTGCACTCTTCTAGTCATCATATTTGTTAGTTTACCCTCTTCCTAATGAATTTATTCATGCATTCAGGTTTGTCTATTTTTTTCTCATTTTGTCCTGCTTTAGTTATTGTGAATAGGTTAGGTATCTACCTTCACCTGTCAAAAACACAAAATCAAAGTAGATTGCAGAGCATAAAACTCAGTTTCAATCTGTCTCCCGTTTGAGATAAAAAAATAAATAAACACAACTCTGAGACGTATGAGTCAACATATGGCTCGCCAAGTTTCTGAATAGTCCAGAGACACTTGTGAAAACACTCAAAAAAGATGAAGGAAAAAACCAAATCTCTTTCTTATGATTTTTTTGTGCATGCTCACCTACAATACATTGGAAAAGTGCACTTGCTGTTCTTAAAAGCTCCGATTAGCTGTTGTAGAGCATTAGTGTAACTCTATTCATAAACACATGGTACAACATTTTCTGGCAAAATGTTATTGACAGAAGCCCATTAAAAGCTTATTGCCATCCCAGCCATACAGTAACAGCAGATTGCGGTCAAGTAAATTATGCTTGAGCTAGCCGGTGTGGTTGCAGGCTTAATGGAAAATCTCAAAACCTTTCAGTGCTGAGAGAAAATTGTAGTGAGTGTGGCTTCATCTCAATCTATACATCTTAACCTATACAGTAAAACACACTAACGTGCCTTGGAAACACGCTGATCGTGTCTCAAACTTCTGATGAAATGAGAAAAAATGGGCCAACAAACTCCTTCTTTTAAAATTAGAAATGAACAATTCAGTTCAGCTCAGTTTTGAATCTCTCTCATGTCGTATATGAACGTTATGGTTTTAAGTGGTGCTCATTAGCAGAGTTTCAGGAGCGGACCACACATTAACCACGTCATCACCTGCATTTCCATAAATACCCACACGTCCTAATGCCTCCCCTTCGCTCTCGTTTCCTGCACGGCTCTCGCATTCAGCACCCGAACCGAGACCAAGCAACAGCTTGTCGAGCACGCTACGCTAACGCTGCTAAC
>JAPMOB010248460.1:0-21924 GCA_029875015.1 Lepomis gibbosus
CGAGCCCTCCCAAACTGCCAGCCCCTGCAGGAAGCAACCAACGAAGCCACAGCAGGCAGAAAGGGAGGGGTCGTAACACCATGTGCACAGTTAAGTCACAGCAAATATTAGGGCGTTTAAGCAGAAAAACATAAAAACTGTAGTTATAAACTTGACATGAGAGGACAGAGGAACTCTCCAGAGGAGACAGAATTCAACTTTTAGCTTCTGAAATACTTTAGACGCCTTGACGGAGCTCAGGATTGATCAGGAGTACCGCTGCGTTACTCTTAACAGTTTCACTGTACAAACCTGGACTGATCCTGTCGGTGTGTCGGGAGATTTTAATTATCCATGAAGTTACGTTGCCTCGTGTGTAAATGCGCACAGCTTCTCTTTTAAGAGAATCATATAACCGTAATAACTATAATAGCAAAAACAATGAAAAATGCGCCGTTGACTTGAGACTGTTTTTTTTGGGGGGGGGGTTATTTGGCGCCTCAAGATAGCCATGCGCCAACAATTTGCCTGACCACACCACATTTTAAGACCAACACGCAGTGCAAGACGTATTCCCCTAAAATGCAAATGTACTTTTATGTTGCGATATTCATCCTCTGTATTTAACCCATCCCTCAGGGAGCAGAGGGCAGCCACTGTGCAGCACCCAGGGACCAACTCCAGGTCTTATCAGGTCTGACTGAAGAAACCTAACATGTTTTTGATGGTGGGGTTAACTGGAGCACCGGGACGAAACCCACACAGACACAGGGAGAAGGCTGGGGTGACCAGGGTTTGAACCCACGACCTTCTTGCTGTGAAGCTACAGTGCTATCCACTGGACTACCGTGAAACACCACAGAACAGCACAGGAAGTCATTCCTGCCTATGGCCATCAAGCTCTATAACTTCTCCCCTAAAGTGTCTGACACACAGACCCTTAGTTAGTTATTAAACTGGACCTTGTAGTGCAATACTTCACATTCTGTGCAAAATTCTCTGTTTTAATATTCAATGTGCAACATTCTTTGCTGCAATTCTGATTCTATTTATTCACTAATACAGTTCATCACAATTCTGTTAATATAAATATTGTACAAATCCATACTCCATTATATTTTTGTCTTTACATTTTTCTTTATACTTTTTATATTTATATATTTGTTTACCTACCAACTTCTATTATTATATTTTTTCCTTAATGCCTTGATATGCGATATGTGCAACTGTGACACAAGAATTTCCCCTCTGGGATCAATACAGTATTCCTGATTCTGATTGTTGGCATGTAGCTACATTTCTTTGCACACTGCAGCTGCCATATGCTGATCAGTGGTGAAGCTTGAAACTGGCAGCAGGAATGTGTATCACAATGCCTGCGTGATTGCACAACACAAAGCAAAATAGGGACCCACTTGTGAAAACTCTGCTCCATAGTGCTACTAGTGGTCAAGAAGTCCACAGGGTGCTTTTAATGAACGTGTACTTCCAAACAAATACACCCCTCCCTTTAGCTCACCCTCAGAAGCCACTGCCCTGCAAATTTCGAATCTCTGAGGTTTCTCCAGCATTGAAACGGCTTTTGCCCTTGCCTGGTCGTATAGCAGTCATATTTCTTCTCTGTTGATACTCTTCGGCTGTTTCTCGGCCATCTCTCCTTCTTCACGGTGCCTGGAGTCCAGCACGCTCGAATGTGCCGGTGTATAACTCTCTCTCCCACTGCCTCCATCCTGCATGAGCACTAACTAATGCTGATTGGCAATTTGTGGGGAAGGTCCACACCACTTTCTTTGTGTTCCATTTACAGACCCTGGTCTGTGTTGGATTTTTTTTTTTTTGTCAGAGCACACACAAAACAGAGATCTAGCAAACCGTGAGGAAATATTCACTGAATTTAACAGAAAGCATATTGGATTACAATCACTTACTGTCACTTAAAACCACACAAGACTCCTGCACCAAACTGTGGCTATTACTGAAAAATCTAACTGATCACTGTAGTTTCTTTTCACTTCATCTCCGATGGAAACCCAAACTGTTTAACTGAAGCTCAGAAGTACCGGCAAGATCTGATATTGCCAACATGATTAAGGTAAAGAATTCGGGAAACATCGTATGCTCTCTGTTGTTGTTGTGTCTGCATGTAGGGGAAACAGCTTTTCTTCAAAATCTCAACAAAATGTGATTATTTGTTTCAGGAGGGCTGGTCTTCTCAGCCCTTTCATAAAAGTGTTGGCTACATGAAGGCAGCCTCCTGCTCTGTTTGGTAGTTGCCTGGTTAGGATCAGCATGTGGAAACACAGCTACAGATATGTGTTCCTGTTTACACTGAGCGGGAGGTAATTGAGGAAGTCTGGCTCTCTCTTCGGGAGCTCTCGGCTGCTCAGTGGGAGCTGTGTTACTACTGAACCAAACATCTCACATCTCTCTCCTGCTTTCTTTCTTACTCTCTCTTTTTATTTCTTTTCCTCTGTCCTCACATGCTTCTTCCTCTCTATCCTCCCCTGCCTCTCTCCTTCCCTCTCTCATTCTTCCGCTGGATGAAATATTTGCTACTTAGTGGGAAGGACGCCATGTCTGCCTCACCCTAGGAGAGATGCACCAGAGAGGCAGTTCTCTTTTCTTCACCGCCACAACAAGAGAGCTCAGTTTTCTTGCTTCATCCAGGAAAGCTGTGTTGCATCTGTCAGCAGCACCTTCTTTAACCTTCCTATGAGAAGACAGCGGGGAGCAGCTAAGTCGACTCCCATGTGCATTATGGCATGCAAATGAGTTCATCTTTTGCAAACTTTCCCAGAAAGCTCAGAGCACATTCAGTATGCAGCGTTTTTTCCTGTCCTCTCCACAGCTGCTCATCCTTACCTGGAACTGTCCGGTGTAGTCGCCGTCTGTGGTGCCCTCTCTGCCCTCCTTCAGCGCTATGAGGGTGAAACCTCTGAAATAAGCAGGGCTGGTTGCCAGGAGGATCACTGTAAAGGTGGAGAGAGAGAGAGTGTGTTAATACTCCTAAGAGTGGGCAGTAAGGAGGCCCAAACATTGACATCATGAGGGTCAGACCGCATGATGCAGGGTCACACTGGATCATGCCCTCCTGTGAGCATCCGCCCGATGTGGAAGAGTGAGGGCTGTAAATAGAGGGATGCATCTCAAACTAGAATAAAAGAAAGCCTATAAATTTTATGCAGGGAGTTTGGCGCAGGGGAACAGGTAAGGAATGAGAGCCATATAATGAGATGAGTGTGGAATTTTGTTTGGCTCAATCTTGTGCCCTAACCTTGCATTTTCATGCCGACTCATTTACGTCAAAATTTCCTCCCGGTGCTGAGAATAGAGATGTCAATATTTTTAATCTTATCGGGTTTATATAAGTGAACTTATTTGCTGCTTAAAGATGGTGAAAGATTGGGGAAGAACTTGTTTCCCCCCGGGTGGTGTCCTTCACAGGTTACCGGTCGCTGATTAGAATTTAGACCTGGATTGCTAAATGTGGCATCACAGCCAAATAATTGCATCTTCTGGAATATGATTTCAGAGGGGAGACTTTAAGACAAGGTGACCCCTGATTTTCATCCTTGGCTTTGAAGCTTCTGTCAAAACTGCAGCAAGCCAGGGCTTCTTACTGTGAAGCCCCCCCCCCTATCCTATCTCTGGATTTATTTCAATTCTTATGAAAAAAAGTTTGGATTTGAAAACAAAAAAAAGGTAAACCGTTTTTGAGTTGAAAACTACATTGTATTAGTGTGTTCCATAGTATGCAAGTTCTAAACTCACCAAGAATCTCTGTGAGGAGGGGAGAGTCTGTTTTTTATGAGGGCAAATCCGCCAGGTAGGTTAGGAGTTGAATTTGTAGGGGTCAACTTAATTGGATCTGTGTTCTGCTCTATGTGTTTGTTTATGTGTGTGTGTGTGTGTGTGTGTCTGTGTGTTTGTCCTTGCTTACAGGAAGAGGAGAGGAAGTGAATGTAGGTCATACATTATAACACTAAGTAACCTTATCAAACCACAACTCTCCCTGAAGCCTGTGGAGGCAACTGACTAGTTTGGAAATTGTGTCCTCGAGGCTGCAATTTCCAGTAAAATATTACATTACATTAGATATCACTTACAATGTAAGGTGGTTAGACATCTGCAAATAAAATGAATTAAAGATTTCTATGAACTGCACAGTGCACATTCCCTGTTTTCCAAGTTGATAAACAGCCCGCTTGTTAAATTGGGCGCAGGTTTACGCACTGGTGGCGCAGATAGACTCTGAAAAACTCTACCTCTGTAAGTGCTGCCGGGCTGGTAGGTTTCCGGGTCCCCCTCCACTCTCAGTCTGAACTCATGGTGCCCATCCTTCCGGGTCCCCTGGGTCTGCGCTCGGAGGATCCGACCGCAGTACCCGTCCGACCTTCCTCCGGAGTGTTCCTCCACGAAAGCGACGGCGTTGCACACGAAACTCGAGACGAAATAGTACTGCAAAAGCAGCACATGTAAATAAATTCCCATTTCGGAGCCCGGAGATGAGTAAACGGTGGCAATTTAATCTAATTAAAAACCGAGCGGAAAGGCAGCAGACAGAGGACCAGTCCCGGCTCCTTTCCCGGGAACTCCCACAAAACTACAGCAGCGACACAGTCAGTGGTAAAGGTGAAGGGAAGGAGACGAGTCCATCCTGAACTGGAGAGCGCGTCTGGGGCGCACCACGTTGAAGCGGTACTGCTCGGGGAGAGAGGAGCTGCTGCTGCTGTTCCCGGGTCAATGTGTTGATACAGAGCCTGGAAACAGCGAGGGGGTGGGTGCCAAATTACAGAGCGCGGGTGCACGCGGCTGTCTCCTTGACTTGAGGCGAGGGAAGGTCCAAATTGGAGCTCCGCGCTTTAATAAGAGCAAGCCCTCCCTCTAAAACACAGTTCCACACACACGTTAGAGTGCACACGTCATGCAGTTACATATGGACAGCTTGACCCTAAAGTGAGTAGCATATAGTGAGTAGCATATATTAGTTAATTAAATTAAACTCTTGTGCGCCTTTATACTCCACTGTTTTTTTATTACCTTGCTCCATGAACAAATGAATAATGAGCATTTTTCTGCTCTGAATAACTTGGAAGAGGGCATGAAGTTAGATAAGATCATCGTAAACTCAATAGTGAGCAACACAGTCAAACTAAAATGTTTTTGTTCCCATCCTGTGCGTAATTACGCATTTTCTCTTGCGCGGCTACGCGAGTTTATCGCGTTTCATGAACAAATGAGCAACGAGCATCACTTAATATCTCTCAGCTTCAACCAGAGTAAAGGTCAGTGCTCTGAAGTTACACCTATACATGTGATGCGTTTTCTAGATACGACGCAGGAAAATACACCTGAGCAGAGCCACCATCCATTCTGAGCAGCCTGCCCCTCCGATAAGGCAAAAACGGACTTCACATGATTAAATGAATTGCTTTACACCGATTATAAATTATTTTCATTCTATTAAACCTTAAAGTGAATGAGCATTTTATTTGATAATTTACTTGTACATTAAATTCACACTTTTTTGTATAGACACCTGATGTAGCCAATGTGAAGCACACCCTCAGGTTTCCTCATAACATCTCCCACAGCAATTATATAATCCCTTGGACACTTTTACAAGATAGGCATGCATTTACAAGAGACAGTGTGTTTTGGCCAGTGGGTGTCGCCAGAGCATCTTTGCACCTTTGGGTCCCCTAAAGCTACTTAGTAAATGTGTCACTCTCCTCATCACTGCACTTTTTACTCTCCAATGTCCTGAAGTTTTATTATACTGTAGAGAAATGTATGAGGGATTATGGAAATGAAGGGTTTAAGGTTTCATATTAAATGTGTAGTTCGGACTCAGATGAAGCAATAAGCTGAAGTGAGATGATATTTTGATGTATTTCCTTTTCACAACTTTTGTTGTGTTGACATTTTGCAATCCTCCATTGTTCTGTCTTATTACCTTTAATGTTTACTAACTGTAACTTCCTTGTATATTTAAAATACAATGATTAAGTGAGCAATGTCTATTATTAAGGGAAAAGTGTGTGCGGTTGTGTGTGTGTCAGGGGTGGGGGTGGGAGGGGGGTAAATAATAAAACCTCATGGAAATGATCTTGATTAAGTAAACTTGCACCAAACTGTTTTGCTCATGTTTTAAGTGGCTTTTCATCCATATGCCAAACGTGGGTGTGGGTGTGGGTGTGTTTGTGCGTGTGTGTGTCTAAACCTGGGGAGTGTTACCTAACTGAAAGCAGTTCTCTGAGCTGGAGATGGTTAAACTAAACAGCATCAGCCTAGATGTCTCTGTTTGATGGATCCCATCTGGAGTGACTCCGCACTATAAACTGTCTGATGGCTGACGTCTGGAGCGTACCCTTGACCAAGTGGTTGAGTCAAAAACAACCCAGCGACCTTTCAGAATGAAAACAACCTGTTTGCACACCAGCAATAACATTCCTACATTCAAACATCATTTTTAAAGTCAATATTAGGAAAACAGAGCATTGGTGTGAAAACTTCTGCACCTCTGAACATCATATGAAATTACCGTGAGTTCTAGCTCAGAGTAGTTTATTCTAATACAACATTTAGGCTACTCTTATATTTGTGTTAAAATAATTCACTAGTGTTAAACTATGAGTATTAAACAGATGTCTGAATGAAAATTGCTCTTTGTATGAAATCCCTGATTTTTTTTAAGTCCCCCAGCCTCTCTAATAACGTTTGCATTTGTCTTTAGTCAACTTGCCTGCTTGAATAAGACTTTCATGAGGGTGATAAGGTTCTGATGCAGGAAGCACAGGCCAAAAGGGTGAATTAAATATGAAAATTGTACTGATCTTAGCGTGCGGGAGTCATTTCATCTAATAGACTACAAGGGTTCTAAAGAAGCCCTTGATATTGTGCTCAAGTGTGTAATAGAATTTCTAATCATTTTACAAAGCTTTTTTATTCTGCTCATAGAAGGTATCTGCTTCATTTAACTCCTTGTTTCTATCACCAGTAAAGAAGATGGACCGCAGGTATTGAAGTGTATAGGCTAAGTGATCATTGATGCTGAATAATATTCCTAATTTTGTATTGTATTTCCATAAACGGTGAAGGTGACATGTTTTGCTGAAGTAGAAGTGCCACTAGTTCATATTAATTTTACTTAAGTAAGAGTGCCTGTTTGAATGACAAACATAACAGAACAAGCTTCCTATACAATTTGTTTCAGTGTCTAGTAACGCTTTACATGAGTAAACACTGACTGTGCCATAACCAGTTAAGCTCAGTTTTTGATGCTGACATGTTATTCTTTTCCTACAAGCTTTCCGACAACTCTGCCTCTGATTGGTTAGTACTTGTTGCCTCAGTTGGTTAGTTTGGTTAAGGTTAAGGTTAGGGTGAGAGACCCATCAGTACTAGTTACTTAGTGCCTTACAGTAATGTGATACATTTTTTAGTGACTTGTAGTGTAAGAGGTTCCAATTTAAATTGCTTACTTAAATTACATTTTGAAATCACAGGAAAGCTCTGCTACTTTTCTGCTAACGTTCGGTTTGTTGCCCTATACAAGGAGTTGTATGTGATTTTGCTTATGTCTGTGTGCGTTAGGTACAGAGGATCATTTGATATGCATTAGCTTGACGCCTGGGCTGGAGGTACGGGGAGGTAGCTAGTCTCAACCTAAAGGGGACAAATGTCTTCCAGTAATTTCAAAAGTGTTGTACTCCCGTGTTGCATGTCCTCTTAGCTGGCTTGCTAACATTAGCCACTCTTTTGTTCAGAGTTGGCTTCACAGTTCAGACTGGACTTCTGCCATGTTGCGTGCAGTCACAGAGACTAACATTAAGCTAGCTGCTAATGGTCAATAAATGTGTCCAAACCAAGCGGGAAGCTTCTGGTCTGATACGTGAAGCCAATGTGGAAGTCCTTTAAACCTGCATTCTATTGAACGGCCAGCATGGGGCGACTCTTCCGGCTCGAGCCGGATCCATTAGAAATAATGGTAAAATGACCCTACTTCTGACCTGAATAATTACCTCAGTAAACACTTTCCTAATGAGTTTATAGTCTCAATCGCTAGTTCCAACACAGCATGATGTTCATTTACTAAATTATGGAGGAAAATAGGCCGTAAAGCACAGTATGTTTCAGGGAGGATTATCTGTGATAGACAAGCTGTTACCGTGGCGACCTGTCAATCAGGCTAGAGGTGAGAACATTTCGTTTTAAGACTGTTTGCTAGACAAAACTGTCAGCCCTGTTAAAATGACAGTTAAGGTGAATTACAGATGCATCTAGCTAAGCAAGCTAGCTAGTTCCACAAACTTGAGGCTTCAAAACGGCAGTTCACAAACCAACAGGTGTAGTCATGATAATTAACATCCGCTTCTTTTAAACAGTTTATGGTCCAAACCACAGGCTAGGTAAGACCGGTGATGGGGGGGGGGCAGCTGAGTTCAGTCTAAAGTGTGGACCTAAATGCAGACAACACGCAAAGGTGCAGTTCAAACTATTTATTAACTCAAAAAAACCCAACTGAAACAAGCTCACGATCCAGGGAAATCCAGAGCTCAAGGCAGAACACTCAAGATTGACAACAAGGACACAACAAAGACTAAACAAAACTGAGGGCTTTATATACGCAGGCAAACGAGCAGGGAGGGAAGCACAGCTGAAACACATCTCATCACTCATGAGAACAGAATATTACAAGGCAAAGCACACAGGAACACACTAGGACAGCTCTATCAAAGTAAAAGGCAAAACATGGAAAGACTGCAAATCAGGGCACGGACTGAGACCGGACCAAACAGGAGCCAGGACTACACTAAAACATGGAGACATAGGACTAAGGACTTGAACTGGTAAAAAGAAAAATATAATAAAATAAAATACAAAACCCTAAACAGGATCAACAAAACAAAGAGCAAACATGGGCAAAACAGTAGAACACACGACATGGAACCAAAACAAGACCAGAATCCTTAGCTCATAACAAAGACCTACCCCTAAATACGGAGGATGTGACATGTGCTTGCAGTAACTTTGGAGCTGCATGTACAAACCTGCTGCAAGTGAATGTTTAAAATTTTTAAGGAACATTTCCCAACATCAGTTTATTTCAAATTAGATATAGAAATGGGAAAAAAAACAAAAAAAGCTTTTCCTCGTCTGCCAAAATTACCACTCACACTCTTTCATGCCATCACCCTCTAACAAATATCTTGCAACTTTCCAAGTAGGCCTAACTGTACAAAATTAGTGCTATCCTAGGATTAGTGCTAACTGCTTACCTAAACATGAGGAAACTGGAATTTTAGCTGCTCTAAGGCTAGATGGAAGATACTTTTATTCACAAACATCTAAACCTGCCAGGCTTGACAATGGGTTTGGCAAAACAAATGCATAAAACATAAAATCTGATGATAGACCATTCTCACAGCAGATATTTTGACTCATCAAACACATGCAACCAATAACTTTAATAATAGATGCATTCGCTTTAGCTGTGGCAGTAATGCTTTTGTGCACACTGACAAAACTTGCTGCCACCTCTAAATGTAACAGAGCCATTGTGCAATGTCATACTTTCTTTCCCGCCATAATGAGCCAAATGTTTCTTGTGGGAGAATGTCTTCTTTGTTCTTTGTTTTCATAGGGAGAAACCCCGAAATTTCAGAGCAGCAGTGCTTCTGTAGATCTGCAAAAGAAGCTCAGATAAAGCTAAACACTGGATTATTGATTGGTTGATCATTGAATATATTCTATTTTAGCATGTGCACCAGAAAGGAAGGAGATGAGTCTGATGTAATTTCCCTAGTCAGACACTTGGTTTCATGGGTAATCAGTTATCATAGGTGAAAACCATGTATCTCCATGTTTGGTGATTTTTAGATTTTAATATAATCTGAAAATGGATTAAATGCTCTTTTATGGTCTCTGGAGTTTTTTCTCTCTCTAAAAATCCTCTGAAGTCTAAACTAAATTGCCTAAAAATTAATTGTCACAGACAGTTTTTCAGTTTTTTTCTTATTTCATTAAAAGTTGAAATTTTAAAGATACATGACTTTCGTTGGACAGCAAAATAGGATTTCAACTGCTTATACTGTTAGGTCTAAATATTAAATCTAGTCACACACAGGAGCACCTAGTCATATTGCAGCAGGTAGCTTTTAAAGTAGTGTAGGAAGCTGGTTGCTATTTGATCCTGAGTTTTATAATGACTTTCCACACTGTTGTATAGGGTATAGGCTTTCAACGTTATCCATTTAACAGTTGAGGGCTCAGAGCCAGATAGCCATCAGAGACTAATGAGATCTATATATCAAATTAAAGCGCTTGATGAAATCCACTGTATCTAATACAGAAAGCAAATTGGCCAAAGTTGAATTAAGTGGAAACAAACTGAAAGCTGAGGAAGGTGTAAGTATATTGGCTCTCTTATATAAAGTTAGTTGAAATGTCATTTGTAACCTATTGGCCTCAAGGTCGAGCAGCAAACTCCGTTATCTCTGATTTGTTGAGGAGACATCCATCAGTCATGTCATCATGTCTTTGACAGCACACTGAAGAGCACAGACATGCACACACACACACACACACACACACACTAGATGACCTACTACCGATGCTTTATGCTATGAATAGATCAAATGGCAATATGTAACATGAATATTCATGGCATCAACTGTATGTGGTGCTTTCAGGTCACTGATCCAAGTATCTCTGACTGGGCTGGTGCATACAATTTAGCTGCAACATCCACTGTTGCATGTCATGCTGCCCTCTCATCCTGTGTTCACAGTGTCTCACTCTCTACTCTATTTTTCCAATAAAGGCAAAATGCCAAATGATTACTTTTAAAACTCAAACAAGAGTGTGCACCCCATGTACTAAGGCTGAGTACTTCTTGCAACAGTCCAGGTTAGAATCCAGCCTGCAGACCTTTGCTGCATGTTCCTTTCTCTCCTTGACTGTCCAGTTAAAGACTAAAAAAGCCAAAACTTATCTTAAGCAAAACTAAAATTAAAGAACGACTTTAAACTTTGGTTTAACTTACTGTTGCTAACAATACTATAATCGTGGGTGATTTAATTTTTAACTCTGTTAACCAGCAGTCCACACTGCAAGTGCATTTGCAACTGCAAAATACACCATGCCAATATGCACCAACAAAGCAAACCAGCATTCATGAGCTTCAACTAACTGTGACAGACATATATAAAGTCTATGGCAGTTACAACTATTGATAATTGGCACGTAACCTAATTTGAACCACTTTTAAAGCACCATGTGCATTGATAATTAGTTTTACTGCATGTGTAACTCTAGAGCTGTACAAATTGCGGTGCAGTGCTCTGACTGATAGGTTTCATAAATGAGATTGGAAGAAAATGAGATGGAAATGATTTGGAGTTGGCTGCTTGCAAACATGATTGAATTTTTGAGATTCATGTGGAATCGTGCAAGATGATGACATACCAATGACATACCAGACAGGAAGCACACAGTCCCACAGTAGAGTCAGTCTCTTTCCTACTGACTGTTTCTTCTCACTTCTCACTGGAGTGCAGCTCTTGTCCAGTTGAAGTCCCTACCCGAAACGTCTGACTGCCATGCAACAGTAAGTCTGCCAATAAATTATATGGACTGAAACTCTATTACAAAGTGTCAGTCTGCTGAAAGTATCCAATATAAATTCTACGTATAAAGCGTAATTCACATGCATTTATACCTCCTGAAGGTAAATTAATTATTCAAGACAAATTGATGAAGATATAACAGTGTGAAAGTATGTATATGGATACAATTTTCATGCAGTCCCCATGCATGGACATCTCTGTTCCATTTCCAAACTCTGACTGCCCTGACACTCACCAAAAATATCAGGCTCTGTCAATCAAATTTAACAAGCTGTAGATGAGGGAGCCAGTGACAGGAGTTGGGGGGTTGGTGTTAGTGGCAGCCCTCAGAACGAGACAGGGAAAAGACTGACAGTAAAGAGACTCATTTTCAGAGGAGTGACAGAGAACTGAATTAAAGTAAATGCAGGTAGAGCAGGGTGTAATGACACCAGGCTGTGTTCATAGCTTTTTTTATAGAGCCAAAGGTTTCACTTAGGTTGTCCAAGTCTTCTGATCACCAATTAAGGACTGCCTGGAGCAAAATGCAACACAATTGAGTCACTTTATAGAATTGGAATAAATGTTAAGAGGGGATGGGAAATCAGGCATCAGGCTGTACATCCTCCGCAGGATGGAATAATTGAGCTGACATTTTGGAGCAGGCGATCTGCTTCTCTCTGTTCTGTCTGCTGTACCTTTTCCTCCAAATAATCTCCACTTCTTTTCAATGAGTGAAAAGACTGCTTGTGATTCTCTGATTAATTTGTTCTTCCATGTCTCGCCTCACACTTGTTAAAATGCTAATATGAGCCATACTAGCAGTGGGCTATATGGATGGCAATGTTTGTTGGTGGGTAGACTGATGAATCACTTCAGTCGAGATTGAAATATCTCAACAACGATTAGATGGATTGTCAACATATTTTACAGATATTTATGGCCCCAGAGGATGAATCCTAATGACTTTGGTTGTCCCTGACTTATCATCAATTGCCAGCATGGTACAATACTTTGGTTTATAACTAAATACTCAAACTAATGGAATTCCCATCAGCCTTAGCAGTACTTGGTGTTTAGTGCTAACTGACAAATGTTAGTTTAGTTACAATGAAATGATAGAGATAAACATTATATCTGCTAAGCATCTGCATGGAAGCATTGTCATTATGAACATGTTAACATGTACCACCCTGCCTAAGTTTGGGTCTGTGAGGCTGTAAGTAGACTTGGTTCTTTTAGCATAATGCTAGGGTCAGCAAGTTCACAATGACAACGCTAACATGCTAATTTTTAGGAGGTATAACTTTTACAAGGGAGTACTACTACTGAACAATACTTTAACTTTGACTCTCACAACCCATTGGAACATGCCCTGGGCCCAAGACAAGCACCAACACCAACCCTTCAGGTGATGAGAAAAACAAGATTAAATGCAACAACATTGTAATTCCCAGCAACATGCTAAGTCAGATACTGGTCCATCTGAAACAACAAACAAAGAAGGGCCGACCCTTTAGGTCAAGAAACAGAAGTTTACCTACACTGAATGAAGGACAAGGGACACTCTTTCATCAACATTGTCCAGACTTTGGAAGGGGGGACAGATGGTTTGAAAGAGGAAGGAAGGAACCATAGTAGAAAGACCATCTCTAAATATGGGAGGAATTCTGCCAACACTTACAATCCCAACACCACAATGCTGTCCTTTTATCCCTTCCCAGGAGATTGAACAAACACTCACGTTTTGCCTCCTTTGACAATACCAAGGGTCGTTCATACTTGGCCTCTGGCGACCAAAATGACACCTTAATAATCACACCAAAGAGGTTAAATACCTGGGAGTCCGTGCCAGTCAGTCAGAACTGAAGAAGCCTCTAGGATGAGAGGTGAAACATCTTCAAGTACTTTCAACCAAGTCCACTTGCCCCATTTAACCCTCCTTGGATCCACTCTGTCAGCGTCTTCAGGAGTATTGCTGGCCTTACTGCTGCTAAACTCAGAATACAACTTTGAATACAGCACTGCTGTGTCTGGAACATTGCTTTGACTTTTTCATTCAGAGGTTCTGGTGGGACTTTACATCATAACAGAAAGTCAGCCGGATGAAGCAGGGCCTATGAAAATGTTCTTTGATCCTTTTTTCCTTTATTCTCCACTTTTCATTCTCATTCGGAGCCTCTTTCTCTTCATTCTTACCCTTCTTTAAGGATATAAATAAAGAATAAAGGATGTTTCTCACCATGTTAGCTGGATCTAATGAGATCTTCTGAGATCTATTCAATGCTTTATTTTTCCAAAAAATATACTGTATGCTTCTAGTAAGCCTAAAGATACCCTGGCCTGGGCAGAACACAATGTCAACAATTGCCACAGGGACTGTTTCGTCAGTAGACAGTAGTTCTACGGAAAACTGTTAACAGTGAGCTCTGTGAAGTTTCCATGTGTACAAACACAATTTATGTTTATATTCAGTATTAGTAACCAAAACGTATTGTGTGTGTCCTTGAGGTCTCGCCAGTGTGTCGAGTGCATATGCTTCGTCATTAAACATTTGGAAAGCCGATTTATTAAAACAAGTTAGAACCCTGCATTGTTTACATCCATGTTCACTAGCTATCAGCCCCCTGCTTCTTTGCCTTTGTTGGCGTATAGTTGCGTTTTTTTTGAGCAGTAACACCTGGCGATCAGCGGAATAGTGTGAAATCATAGGTGGGACTGTTTATCATATAAACTACATGGTGGGACCCTTGCAGAAAAAAATGGACGAATGAGTGGTAAAAACCATTTCATCTGATTACAAATCATAAACTGCTGTTTGATGATTTGTAATGGAAAGCCAGTAAGCAATGTCAGTACGGATTTAATTACTAAGCAAGACTTTTGCCCGTGGAGGTCGTACAGCATGCGTTAATGTTTAGTGTTTTGAGAATGAACGTTCATGTTCACACAGGCTGCCAACGTCTGTTGGAGGGGTGATTGCCGACTGTGATCTACCCAAACATTTCATCTTTCGCTGTCAGTGAAAATGTGTTCAGTTTGACTGTGATACCATACATAAATCAATCGGCTGATTCGTCTATAGCAAATGGTTACACAGTTTTGCTCCTCGGTGGAGCAAGACTCAGCAATGAGGAATCTGCTCTGAGATCTAATACCACTTAAACGTATACATAAACATGAAGTCTTTGGTAAACGCCATTCGTCATCTGGCAGCCAAACAGATGATGACTTATGAAGCTTGCACCAGCATGATGTTGCAGCATTTCTTTTGCCATCAAAGTTTCATCACTAAATCTCCTGTCATCACTGCAATCTCCTTATGTCTCCATGTCCTGACTGACCCAAAACAAGACAATAATAAAAAAGGAGGTCCTTTTGACATTAACAGTTGTGTTGCTACTGCAGCTCATGACCATACTGACTACCAAACCACTTCAGGATATTGGATGGACCTTTGATCTTTGTGTCACTTAAAATAATAGCATGAATGATTGAAAACAGTAAAATGAAGCTGTTCAACTGGTGGGGCAGTGACTCTGGAGTCCTTTTGGCTGTGGGTTTGTCTATGTAGCAAAGTGCTGCTGAGTTCATCCAGGTGGAACTGACACGAATATATAAATGGAAAAGTTCATGACACCATATTCTAAGCAGAACTTCTACTGACACACACACACACACAGACCAACACACAGACACCTAAAACTGGACATGTGGACGCACACACATTTGCAGCACCTTTTCTGTCTTTCTTTGTTTATTTTTTTTCTTTCTTTCACTCTCTCCCTCGCAAACACACAAACACACACATACACAAATACACATAAGCATTTAGATTTACAATTCTTGTTCCACGTCTCGCTTAAAAATTGAATGCCAGGTTGCATTTCTTTCCGCTCAGTCATGATTTTATAATCTACATTTCCTGCGAGAATGCATGTAAAGATTTTGCTACTAACGGCACATAATTGGTTTATGGGATTCCAGGTAATGTTTGTTGCAATTCACTTTAGGCTTTCACCATCCGTTGTTGCAGGAAAAGCAGAAATTTCCTCAACATGGCCGGGATCATTGCATGATGAATGGAGGGGAAAAAAATGACCACTTGCAAAAACAAGAAGTTACTGAAACACAGAATCAGAAACTTCAAAAGAAAATATTGTTGGGGGTGTCTCTGAAGAACATTTTGCAAATATGCTGCAGTTGTATTTTGTACTGAAACTATGGGAGTCATCTGCCGATGTTAAAATATGTCTCTGTTTGTTCATTTGTTAGGTTCATGAGAGGCACTGTGTGTCATAAAAGAATAAACTTTTCTCATCTCATTGTGTATTATTGTGTGTTAACGATAAAATTAAGCTGTTAAGTCTCCTTCATTATTTCTTGATTTGGTAGAAAGGCTTAGCCTCTTTACAAGACAAAAGTAGCAGCAGCATCTTCCAGAGGGGGACAAAAATAATTCGAAAAATGACTGGGTCAGCAATCTGTATAAGAGGAAGGAAACTTTCCTCATTGTTGGCATTTTCTCCCTCACCCTCTGTGAAAAACACCAACTGGAAAATGGCAGTAAGCGATAACTGGCAGCTGCCTTGGCAGAGGTACTGTAGGGTCAGTGGGTCAGCAAATGCCCTCTATTTCACACTAAATACATCTGTGCACTAAATGGGTTAAATTATTACATTCAGATAACATAGACTGGCCTGTACAGTACATTGACTGTGTGTTCAGTATTGTTGTATATGTACCCTATGTCATATTTGTATGAACCATGATCACATTATAATTATAATGGTTAGATGGGCTTTTGTGCTCCCTGGAGGGTTTTAGGTATTATTTCATTCAGTGTGACAAACAGTTTGTGTTCAGGGTAACTATCTACTGCTATCTACTGTACATTCAATAACAATGTTCAGAGCCGATGCAGTAAGGAGAGTGCTCTTTATGTAAGAAGGCGGAAAGTGAAATTAGGGTGGTGGCCGCCATGTAGACATATGTATACATATAATGCAGAAGAGTTCCCATTCTGTCACACACCTGCAATTAACCTTTTATACTAAAAACTAATTCAGGGGACATTTAGTCATTACTTAAATATATTTATTATTGTGAAATAGACTTTTGACTTGTAATTGTTATTTAATTGAACTTGGAGGACAAACAAATAATGCCTATTGATTCAATATACTATCATGACTTGTCAGAGTTTAACATTTTCAGTTAATCAAAAAATAATTTAATTTTAACTTCTGTTAACGTAAAATACAATTTGTTGATGTTTAAATGGCCCACAGTTTCCCTCTCTTGCACGGCATGTTCAAGGCAGACGAGTGACCACAGGGCCACAGCTGAAACTCATTGACGCATAATGTTGAATGGTAATTTATGCTTAATTACACATTTGCTTTCGCTCAGGAGTCTGTTGGTGATAGCCTACTGTAACCGAATACCGAATTCTGGAAGTCCTTACTCTGAAATTTGAGCAGTGTTGATAATACAGTTTGTGGGCCGAGGTAAAGTTAGCTAGTAGCTGTAGCCTGTCACTGATTGACTAGGCTTAAATGCAGGAGTAATAGGTGGCTAGGCAGCCAGGGAAAACATCTTGGCAAGCTAACTTAATATAGGATTACCCATTAGCATGTAGGCTAGCTATGTTTATAAACAACAAGTAGCTACATTAGCCAGTTAGCTGGCTAACGTTAGACATGAATAGACTATGACTCAGGTGAGAAGAAATACTAAAGATAACTCGCTAACACACAACTTAACTCTTGAAGAGATCAACTTAATTATTAAGTTCATGTTACTTAGAAATGTGTTTCATTGTGGCCAAAAAGCTTCTTCACCTAACTTAAAAGATTATGTTGGATCAACTTAAATACTTGCATTCATGTTGACAATTATTAAGTTCATGTTAGAAATGCGTTTTATTGTGGCCTAAAAGGTAATTTACCATACTCAAAGCAGTGCTTTGAATTAATGTAATTCTGCCAGCACTCTTAACTTAAAAATTCTACTGGTACACGTTAACATTTTTTTTTTGTAGCTGGAAACACAATCTTCCCTGACCTCAACCATATTGTAGTTGTTGTGCATACTGTAGAATGTGAGATATTTTTTAGATATATACAAGACTACTCGTTGAATAATAATTTGTGTCTAATATTGTTTTCATACCAAAAGGTACTCCTCCCCCATTGTAGAAATTCACACTCTACCTATCCAACTCAAAAATCTAAAATGAACAGATTGTCATTAAATTTACTGAGAACCATTTCCATTTTTGACACTCCGTAAACGGGGACCACCATTAGGCCAAAATGACATCTGTGAGTGTAAGACATCTCACAATCGAACAGGTGGATGGATATTATGAAATTTGCTGAGCACATTCATGCTACCATGAGAATAAACCCTTGTGGTTTAATTGTTCCCATGACTCCATCATAAATAAGAAGGTGAAAAAAATCCTCAATATGTTGTTTGGTCACCTTCATATTGTTTTCTGTAATGAACATTGCATCTTGTAGGAGCTGCTAGCAGGGTTTTAGCCTTGTCCCACTGTTACACCAGCTGTTGCCCCTCTTGCTGTTGGCCATTATAGTCTCACAAGGCTATTAATTGGCAGTCCTTCACCTTGATTAAAGGACAACTGTTCGCCACTGACAGCCAAGCTTTGCCTTCAGGTGTTTTGCTTATAGTGGCAGCAGATGGTGGCATGTGTTGGCTTTGCTCCTGCTGTTGTCTTGGCTAATGAATTGGGCGTGTCAGCATATTAGACAGAAACCAAACCAACACTAATTTCTGAATCAACTTCACCACAAGCCTGTTGAAATCCTGACAGGCCGAACAACAAATCAATCTGTAATGACAAAATTGCATTATCAGTTTAACAGTTTAATACTTCTTACAGTAGGCAGCACATGTGAATGTTATGGCTTCAGATTATTTGGACTTTTTAAAACACATTTTTACCAATACCAATATTTATCGTGCCCAGAGTTTGAATCCTAGTAACTCTGAGCGTCCTCTGACCTTTAGCCTAGCATCACTATGAGTTTAACATTTGGGGATTTGAGTGAAATGTCTCGAAAACTACTAGTTGGATTGGAGTGAAATGTGGTAAAGACATTCTTGTTCCCCTCAGGATGAATTATAATGACTTTGGTGATCCCCTGACTTGTCACCTAGCACCATCATTAGGTCAAAAACTTGACCACTACTTTGTTTATATCTAAATACCTGGACACCTAAGGACATTCCTATCAGTCTCAGAGGTGCTTTGCCTTAATGATAATTAGCAAATGTTAGCATGCCGATACACACAAACAATATTGCCGCTAAACATCATTATGTTGGGAGAAAAACCTTGAATCCTGAAAACTATGTCTTTGTGAACATGTCAGCATTCTTAGCATTTAGCTCACTCATGTACTGCTGTGCCTTGGTACAGCCTCACAGAGTTGCTGGTATGGCTTTAAACTAGTCTTGTTGAACAAAGAGTAAGCGAGTATGATTCTTTCACCACAGACACATGTTTAATATAAACTTCTCTAGCTACTTCTGCTTTCATTCATACCATCACTTTCTATACAAAACTATACAAAATGATAGTGCTGGTGTTCATTGGTCTGTACTGGTTTTCCTGCTTGTTTAGTTTTGAACCAAATTCCTAACTGTAAACACTTACCAGGGGAATCCAGCCTTTACCATAACCCATATTCCTCTTTTTTTTTTGGTTTGCTAAATCATGTAGCAGCTTGCCGTGAACCAGAGTAATGCCATTCAATCCAGAGAGATTTCTTAGACTCCAAGGTGTCTGTTGCAGTGTAGTAGTCAGATACTAATGTTTTCCAAGTTTTGTGGGAGCATTAAAGTCCTTGAAGATCACATTTAAATCCTGTACTCGCATGTGTGTGAATGTGTGTGCATTCAGAAGTAGTTGCAGCCTGTCCTGGAGCACATACTGGCTGTCCTTTATTACCTCTGTAAAGGACCTACAGCCTTCCAGGCTTACAGTGGTTAGAAAAGCTGTGCATCCCTAAATTGCCTGGTGTCGTCCCTTAGCAAACTCATCCATTTTGTTGCATGTATTATCATATTTCTAAATCCACCTGATACACTTTTGGAACTAATTGACCACTTTTTGTGGAAATGAAGCATCAAGGACAAACAGTGACCTCCTCAACAAATTTCCGTCAACATGTTTGTTATGGTGGCTTCAACAACATACACACACACACATACACACACACACCTGCTAAGGCCTTATAGAGTTTAAAACTCAAATCTTCTAAATTCCCTGGAGAGCAGACTTCCCTAATATGTATGTTAATGAATCACTGTCTCAGCAAAACACACCATCAGCAGCAGGGGAGTTCAAAGACTAGATGCTCTGAATGAACTGTCCCCTTTCTGTACCGTTCTGATATATTTAAGACATGGTGCAGTTAAAGGTATGTTTGTTGGTGACACCTGACACTTTGAGCGGCAGATCCGGCATAACACTGGCTAAGCACATTGCAATCTTATCATGTGATAAAGAAAAGTTTGGGGGAAACTTGTAATAGACAGAATTAAATCACCAGCTTTGTCATTTCACATATTCAAATGGATGCAAAAAGACAACCATAATAACGTGACAGTAGTATCCTCAGGCTTCCAACTACAGCCCTTCCTTTCGTCTTGGCCTCTCTTTGTGATTTTTTTCATGAAATTAATGTGCAATATAGAGTTATGTGTGAACATCTGTGGGGAATCCTCAAATAGAAGGTGGAAGAGCGCAAGGTCTCTAACATCCACCAGCTCCATGATGTCGTCATGGAGGAGTGGAAGAGGACTCCAGTGCCAACCTGTGAAGTTCTGGTGAAGTCCATGCCAAAGAGGGTTAAGACAGTGCTGGAAAACAAGTGAAATGTGTAGCCACCATTATTATTATTAATGTCTGTCTGATGTGTTATTTTGAGGGGACAGCAAATTTACACTGTTATACAAGCTGTACACTCACTACTTTACATTTTAGAAAAGAGTCATTTCTTCAGTGTTGTCACATGAAACAATATAAACAAATATTTTTGAAAAATGGGTGGTGATGGCACAATGGATAAGATGCCTGCCTTTGGCGTGAGAGACCCGGGTTCAGTTCCCCACTGTGACACATCCTCCATTGTGTCCCTGAGCAAGACACTTAACTCCAGAGGTGTGCGACCTCTGACATGTATAGCAATTGTAAGTCACTTTGGATAAAAGCATCAGATAAATGTAAAAATGTGAGCGGCGTACTCACTTTTGTGAGATACTGCAGGGTATTTCTGATAACGAGAAACAAGGCAAAATTGGAGTTGGAGTAAGAAACACAAGGGGTAAAACAATCATACAGGTTTTAAACAAGTCCCCTAAGTTTGTTGGCAGAGAAAACCAAGGTAAATGATACCCAGAAAAACTCCACTGAAATGACATTCCAATTTCTCATATTTTCCTAGGCCACAACTATAAAACCATGACCCGAGTTGAAATAAACAATCAGTCCTTTAAGATTGTTTGTAGAATATTTGATTATGTCACAGTCCCTTTAAGGTCGAGAATAAAGTTAGGGGATTTTAGTTCTAAATGCATGAGTTTCCTGCCAATTACTGGATTTTTAAAAAAATTGTAAGTAACACAAAAAAGGAGGTCAGGAAAAAAAAGCATGCTGCAGGAAATTAATTCAGCTTGATTAAGTGATTGTTTATGACAGAACAGAACCATTAGGCAGAGTATTATTTCCCCACAATCCCTTTTAATTAGCCCATGTCTTTACACATTGCTTCATATCCTGCTGCACAGCTGTTGTTTGTCACTGCTTCAAAAGCTTCAGATTAAAAAAGTGTGTGTTTGACTAAGATTTGGAAATGCATTGCTACCAAAGGTCTTTAGATTTGCACTTCTTATACCACAAGATAAAATGCTTTCTGTATTGCTTCATCATGATGCTGTTTTTTTGTCTTCTCTATGGATGATTGCTCAACACACTCACGATCCAATAGAGGGGATCAGCAGCAAGACTGTCTCAAGTGTGATTTACCTACGAACAGATGATGTATCCTGTTTTATACAAGAAAAAGTAGAGACAAGATACACCAGTCAGCGATAACATTGTGACCAGTGAATAACACCGATTTTCGCATTACCAGAAAAATAAGCAGGATTTGAGCTTTGACAATGGCCAAACTGTTCAGGTCAGTTCAGTTTATTTGCCGGACTCATGTCCAAAAAAAAACAAACACGCAAGACAGGACAGATAAAATAAAATACAAGAATTAAAATACATACAGACATTTCAGCCAATGCACTCTCAGTC
>JAPMOB010248462.1:0-21895 GCA_029875015.1 Lepomis gibbosus
CCTCTGGTTGCCCCCCCCCTTCTTTGCTTCCTCCTGTTTCTCCTGCCCTGAAGCTGTTTCTACATCCACAGCAGTCACACAAGTGTGGACTTGTGCAAACTTGCATAAGATAATCTAAGAGGGGAAAAATGGCACAAGAATGGGCAAGGCTTAAAAATTAGCTAGTGGGGACATGCCAGGGCCTGTTTTGAGGTGTTTTTTCCCCAATACAGAGTAAAGATTAAGAGTTTTTCAACTAGTCACTGAACTACTTCTGTTGTATGTAGAGCCATACAGGGTCTCACCAACAATAACGACTTTCTAGAAAATACAAGTGTTAATCTCAGCAGGCCTGTTTTTACCTGTAATGGATGGATTGTGCTGTGGTTACAGGAGCAGCAAGGAGCTGCTACTTCAGCCCGTGGTGATCAGCCGTAATGACAAGGAGAAAGTTCTCATTGAGGGATCCATCAACTCCGTCAGAGTCAGCATTGCTGTCAAACAGGTGATTAGAAGCAGCAGGATTTTGACTTCCATTTGGTTATGACCTATTCATATTTCCTAATTTTCTTCTATAGTCTAATATGCATTAAAAAAAACCCAACAACTTCTGTGTCACTGTAGGCTGATGAGATTGAGAAGATCCTGTGCCACAAGTTCATGCGCTTCATGATGATGAGAGCAGAGAACTTCTTCATCCTGAGGAGGAAACCAGTAGAGGTAAGAGCCCCAGCGGTAATCTGGGTTATATATAATGGAATAAAGAGGAATCAATATACAGTGACAGTACAACAGGAAGAATGAAAAAAGAGGAACAGTGTGAAATGGCAAAGGGCTCTCTCTGTTCTAGAAACTGTAGACAAATATTTACAACAGACATTCCCATGATTACAGTTGATATTTAATCTTGGACTCTCTTCATTTTCCTCTCTTGCCCTGTGATTTCAGGGATATGATATTAGCTTCTTGATTACCAACTTTCACACGGAGCAGATGTACAAACACAAGCTGGTGGACTTTGTCATCCACTTCATGGAGGAGATTGACAAGGAGATCAGCGAGATGAAGCTGTCCGTTAATGCCAGGGCCCGTATCGTTGCAGAGGAATTCCTCAAGAACGTAAGAAACTGGCTTTAAAAAATCTGCATATTTATATTCTCTTCTGCACATGACAGTCAGACTCATAGCTGTAAATGTGTACAAATGCTTGTTATTATAAAAGACACAAATACTTGCATGGAAAATAATTGCATAATTCTCCTCTCCACAGTTCTGATGACAATGTTGTCCGTGGTCCCGCACAAGTTGGGAAAACGCTGCAAGGACCAATCAATACAAGACAGGAAAACTAAACAGCCAATCAGTGAGAAGATGAGAGGAACATGACCAATCTGGCGATGACACCCATTGCGCCCGTCTCGAGTATTTCCCTGTAGTCATGAATATCAATGACTGTATATAATGAAATATTTACCAGTTTCATTTTCAGCCACTGAACAAATCCCCAAACAAAGGCGGGTCCTTAAAGTATTAATCAAGTTGATAGCCATGAATACAGGGGCATTGAGGACGTGTCGTTGCAAATGAAACGGACAGGTTTTTGTATTTTCTGTATGTGAGTCTGTGTCACGGTTGTTTTTTTAAAAAAAAATTGTCTCCAAAAATGTCTCTGTTCAGGAAAACCTGTGTTAGAGGAAAGTAGTCTGTGTGGCGTTTAATCATGGACACGGAGCAAAAGCTGTCTGTAAAGAAGCCACCAAAACCTATGTATGAAAATAATGAAAGATAATAAAAGCGTTGTTTATACCTTTTGTGGTATTTCAAATGCTGTCAGTCATTCTTGTCATTCTTGGTGGCCATGTGTGTCGCTGCTGCTGTACCTATAAATGGATTTGTTCTGCTTCTGAGGAAGTTTATTTTAGTCAGCACTTTGGCCACATTATGCGCAGCCACGGTGTTATTTCAGCTGGGAGGAAAGGGGAAGTAATACCTTCATGCTGTAGGCAGTGTGAACCATTTTTGTTGCACAGTATTTGTTCACGTTTACATCTTAATACCAATGGTTTAACTACAGGTTACAGTCCACAGAGAAGAAAGTGGCACTTTTTTTTAATTAATCTGTATTTCCTGAGGAGTATGTGTTGGACACCTCCCTGTAGTCACACACACACATCTGCTGCACAAGGCTTGTACTGCTGGAAGTGAAGTGCACTGATGTTGTATTTGTTTGAAGGGTTTTTATTTAACTCCTGCGAGTAATCAGCCACTTTTGGAATTCAGAATAGGAACTTCATAAAGTTATCTCCTGGACACTCGCTGTTTGAGATCACATATTTTTACCACGCACTTCCAGTTCCCCTGTTTGATCACGCAGACTCCACTTCCTCATGCTCCACCAGTCCCTTATTTCAGGGAACCCACAGGGGACAGACTGACAAGAGTCTGGGCCAACCCATAAATACTGCGGACTCCATCCACCTTCCCTCAGCCGGCACCTTCTGATTTGACCAGTCCTCCGTTTGTTTGTTTTTACTAAAAACCACCAGTTCTAGCTTTTAGACAGCTGGTGAGACAAGACTGCTAAATCAACTGAGAAAACGTGATGGCCATTTATTCACTATTTTGTGGCATTTTGTAAATGAATCACTTTGTTGGGAAAGTACTGGCAGATGAATTGAAAATAATCAGTGCGGTCCTAATAATGACACCATCACACAAGGTAGGGTCTTTAGCTAGCGATCACATGACAGGTTGGTTTATAAAAATAACATCTTTATTATGCTGGAGTTGGGATGTACATTTTGAAGATAGGACCCATATAAACACCAACAAGTTTGAGCTAATGTTGCATTTTTGCATTTCCAACACCCTGTACTGCGCAGATGTGTTCTTCACAAAAAGGTATTATGGCCATGTTTTAATTTCAAGTATTTTGTTCACAGAAAACATAATAATACTGACCCAGTCCATATATTTAATCACCACACAGTCAAATGATTGCACAATACAGTAACATGTCAAGCGTGTAGCAGAAAGTCAAATGATAATTTGATGAAACCACCGTGATTATGGGTGTTAATTCTAATGCTGCACAACATCAATACACTGTAACCATACTGAATATAGTAACAAATGGACAGGAATCTGATGTGAGCAAAGTGTTTACATCCCCTCTGTGCAAGACAACACTTTGAGTGCCACACCGTGAAGCTATCAAATATGAACACTGAGGCCCAAACACATCACGGGTTTAGGCCGAGCTCCTTCCAACCCCTTGTAAAGGACAGACACAAGTGTTAGGGAAAGAAGCGTGTGTGTGTGAGTTGAAGGAAAAGGAGGAGGCACATCACCCAGACTGTCACAACGATGAGCAGGTTGTGCACACTGGAAACGTGAAATAACTACTAGAGTCCCGTCAAAAAGGGAGGGAGAGGTCCAGCTGCAGTCTCACTGGGTTACAGCGCTCTGTCAGAGGTGAGGAGGAACGGTCTGCAGGGCGTCTTCAGTTGTACGGTGGATGTTCACATTCTGGAAAGAGGAATGCATCAGTGTCAAAGACATCTACACGGAGGGCGAGAAGACACCAAACACCTCTAGAAACATCATGCTGTATAACCCTGTTGTTTGTGCACTTGTGATAACTTCTTTGTGTTGATGTACTGTAGACTGTACATGGCAGATGCTATATTTCAAGTAAGCCATTTTATTTATTTATTTTTATTTTGAATGATGTACCTCGAGATTGGCCACAGATGATCTGAGCTCTTTGAAAACTGTGCTCAGAGTGCAGATTACCAGACCCTTTTCATAACCCGACAGATGCTGCCATCAACAGAAAATGGCCCATTGTAGCAGCATTTATTTACATTTACTCACTTAACTGACGCTTTTATCCAAAGCGACTTAATATTGCTATATATATGTCAGAGGTTGGTACGCTACTGGAGCAACTAGGGCTTAAAGTGTCTTGCTCAGGGACTTATTGGTGGATGTGAGTCAAACCATGGTCCCTCCCACCAAAGGCATGTATTTAACTCATGATTTAAACATGTTTTCAGGATGTGTTTATTTTGAGGTCTTGTTAAACTCTTTTAAAACATAATATCTTTTATTTAAAAAAAATGATGCTGGGAGTAACCAAATTTGAAGACAGAAATGTGTGTGACACAGAGTGTGTTTTGTTCAGGCTGATGAATAGCAGCACTTGCTTATGCACCCCAGTGGATCCTTTGCATACCAATGAATCAGTGTTGAGTTTGCACAGCAGAGTACGCAGGAAGGGCACTGAACGTCTGATCGGTAGATAGTAACAATAGGAAGGAAGTAGTTGGCCTCTTTGATCACCAAGCAAGTTTGAGTAGGAAATCCAGCTCAACAGTCTAGATGTATTTCATCTTTAGATTTACCTTTAAGGTAAAGCATATAACCCAAGATCCTAAAACAGCTTTCATGTCAAACTTTCTAAAATGAAGCACAAGAAGAGTGTTGCAAGGATACATGAAACGGTTGAGTGGAGTTTATTTAGAAACATTAAACAGAACGATCTTCCTCTTAATTCTGATCAATGATATGAATAAACTGCAAAAACCTTCACATTGTTGAACAAAGTATCTCTGTACCTCCAGGCTCTTCATTAGACAGTGTTAGACATCCTGACATTAGAGACAAACTAATAGAGGACATTTAATAAAGAAAGAAACAAGAGTTGATTTTTATGTGCAAAATATAAAAGCACAAACTTGTTTTGTGCTGTGCAATGCTGTAAAACTAAGATGAGACTGAGTGTCTACCGGTTCTACCAACAGAAATATAAAGTGATGAGACGCTGCTTAAACTCAACATTGTTAAAATCAAGATCAATGAGAAAACAAACTACACGTAATCACAGCGTCAACTAAAAAGTTGAGCTTCATTTCTTCAGTTGAAATTACATCATCACGACCCCCCCCTCCCAAAAAAACAAAAAAAAACAAACAACCTTCATCAGCTTTTCCTTTACTCTCCAAAAATGGGAGAACGTGCACGACACAAGATCCGGGTCATGGGATTAATAATCAAAGTTAGAAACTGGATTCCAGTCAATTACCATCATCACCACGTCTCAAAATATAAATGGGGGAAAAACAGGAGATACAAACAGTGAAGAGTAATTCAGAGAGACCAGAGGTTGCTGCGTTTGGCAGGTACAGTGTGCGTCTGAAGGGTACAGTGTGCGTAAAGTAGGGTAAAAGGGGTGAGGTGTACAGCCTCATTGGTGAGCTGGCACTGTTAGCAAAGCCTCCTGTGACATCCTCGACACGTCTACGTTCTGTTTGATAAAACAAAAAAAACACACACACACACACACACACAAAGAGGGGGATCAAAACACATGGGAGAGATGAAATCCACAGCACACACACTGGGCGAAGACTCGGAGAGACGTATGAAATTCAAGTGGTGTGTTTTTCACATGATTGAGGTTTCATCACCAGTGTCTTCGTCAGTGATGTGTTAGCAGTGCAAGTCAAGAAGGAATTAAACAACGGCATGCAGGCCCTTCTATCTCTTCCCTTCTAAAGCGCTTATCTCATGCGCTTTTCTTAGAAAATCTGGTGATTGAGCTGCAAAAACATGAAAAACTTTATTCCAGGAAGGGGGTTTATGGGTAATAGACAATCATCTAATAAAGTAAGAATAAATTGTCATGATTGTATTGATTTTCTAAGCCTTATATCATTTCACATTAATCATATACAGCAATATTATAACATGTGCTCATTGTTATAATACTTATAGTACTTATAAACTTGCATCATGGCAGTTGTATTTCATTGAGAACTATCACTGGCTGTTCAACTACCATTGTGTGACGACGTTTATCAGTGCGTTTCAGCATCAACCCCTGTAAGAAGCTGGAACGTTTTCCACGTAGAGGAATATCTATGTGGAGGGTGTGATGGGGAAAATGTGGAACGCAGTAGAAGCATTGGTCATTGCTCCTGTTATGCTTTGATAACATACAATTCACACATATTCCAACACACAAACCAGCTCTGAGCTCATTACTGTCCCATATCAATGATTACACAAACGTGGCCATCAGAATAAAGTGCTGACAAAGGGGTTTGCATTCAGCTTGAACACTACGGTGAAATATCCAATGTGACGCAATGATGTTCATCACCTGGGGCTATCAAACCACTTTAGCTTGCAGCTCAGCTGTACTGCGTGTGTGCTTGTTATACCCACCTCCGGTCTTTCTCGGTGCGTGTTGACTGCGTCCACATTTAAGCTGATGGACTCCACCTTACAGCCTGAGCGTGCAGACAGAAGTTTCATTAGTTCAGGTGGTAGAAGAGTGTTTTTTTAAATTACGATTTATTAATCATCTGCATTGTAAGCTGACAGGCGAGCGGTCCTACCGTAGGCTACTGGCGTAAGCTTCAGCACAGTGTGCAGCGGGCACTTCAGATACGGCAGCTCTTCTGTGGGAAGACAAATACAACAACGGTTCATGAAATTATCTGAACAAACAAGGAACTCTATTTCTTGCAAAAATAACTTCCTTTTAGTTTATTTTAGTAATGACAAAGAACATGAGGGTATCTGATGAGGACTGAAAAAGAGTATCAATAAAATACTCGTTCCTTGTCTTGAAATATTACACACACATCTTTGCTACAGTAACCTGGTGTCCAACATGGAAATCAGGTCAGTCAGGCAGAAACACACTTCTCAGTCTGGGCACTATGAAAGTTTGTCACAGCTTTCAAATTAACTTACGTACAAAACATTTTATCCAGAACCTTATTCAAAACGAGACATAAACACTTCACTAAAATGAAAATGTACCTTCTGGATGTGATCTGCAATTTTCACCGTTATATTGTGTATTCACTTTTCCTCTCACCTTACTGTCCTACATTTCCTACACTGCTGTTGCCCAACTGCTGAATTTGTACTTTATGTGTGGGCTGAAGTGCCTCATTTGTAAAGTTCAATGTAGACTTGTTGTTTTACTGATACTCAGGTACACAGCTCCTCGCTGGTCTCAAATCCTGCAACTTGTGACCCACCTAATATACATTAACACATAAATGCAATGCGTTGATGCTGCAGGTTTATTAAAAAGCCGGCAGGTGAGCCGACATCTCATGTCGGCTAAATGCAGTCGCTGTTATCATGTAACGAGCATGGATTGATTCAACGTCAAGCTAATAAAAATATTACTGTAAAGTTACAGTGGGAGTTTACCTGAGTTTCCAGCAAAGGTAGTAGTTGCAATCTGAAACCTCACCGCTAGAAATCACTGAAAACTACACATGGCGAGGTTCAGTTAAAAAGGACTGACCTGCTGTCTTGTCCAGGAAATATGCCAACAGGCAGCGCATGACAGCTTGGTGACAGATGACCAGCACGTTCTCTTGCCTCTCCAGCTCCATGATGGCAGGCTCCAACCGCTGCACCAGGTCCTCATAGGACTGAGTACAAGAGACACAGAAAGAGGGCTAATCAGACAGGCGGAAATCAGAGTGCTACACTTGTAGAAACATTTCACTCAGTCAACAACAAGACAGCTTTATCCATCCCTAAGAAAGAGCACACTAACACTTTTGAAGTACAAGAGCTCTACATCTGTACAACTTCCACACAATCTCCTTTCTTCAGACATTCTGCTAAATGATCAATGCCAGGTAAACAGATTTCAGCAGGTGGAACATGCCAGACAGGCTGTCCTCGACCAGCACCAGCTTTAACGAGATTCCCTTCATCAGCACCGTCGGCCTCGGCATCCCACTAATGCCCATATCCATCTTTGGCTTAATGGAGAGGTAATGGGATGGACTTAAGGTGGGAACAGACCAGCGGGCATTCAGACCCACAGCAATCAACTTGACCCCGCATCTTTGGCACACACACTGACCAGGATAATGTGAAGTCTTTGTTTACAGTGATCTGGTGTTAAGCCAAATCCGTCTGAGAGGCTACTCGTCCAAGCTGAGGCTCATTAAGCAGCAGAGTAAGTGGCCAGCAGCCATCTGGATGCAGTTTAATTGTTTGTTTGCGAGGTTATGTGTGTTTTTGTACTGGGGTGGGGTGGGGCGCTGAGACAAAGACACACTGCGCGCAAGCATGCTACCTTGATGTTAACATATAGAAATTCACTTAACAGCTAAAAGGTTAGATTTAGCCACTGACCTCTCCTTTTGGGTAGCGATAGCGGTATTTGTCCTGGTCCCTCAGAGCAAACTCCAGGGGAAAGTGCTCCTGGATCTCCTCGTACATCATCTCCTCACACACGCCCTAAAATGACATTGCACACACAGATTATGCTCCGGTAACACCGCATGTTAATGAAAATTAAGCGAGCCTGGTTCAGGCGTCATGAAGAAGTTAGACTTACACAGCATTGTTTATTGAGCCCGGCCGGGAAGATACAGTGGCAGCGTTCAAACATGGTTACCTTTCATCCCTCTATGTGTGAAGACTCTATTGGATGTTGGTTCAAATCAGGACGCTATGCTAACCTATGTTAACCTAAAGTCACGCTGTGCATCATTCAAGACACATGCAACACTTTCTACATAGAGCCAGTCAATCTGTCTGTAGTGAAACAAAATACAGATAATCTTGACCTCGGGGTACCCAACAAACTGACTGCAGGCAGCAGCATCAGTCAGTCCACCAAGCAGGCAGAGAGGAGAAACGGTGTGTGAACTACGGTTTTGGAGAGTCCAGTTTGCTGTCACCTTTGGCTTGCGCTAGCTCAGCAACTGACCCTAACGTAACCTGGGGAAACCTGTGTCATAGTACCCTTAAAATTCCTTCACACCGCACACATGTCAGCAAACGGCCTTGCTTAGCAGTCATAAACGTAGTACTCACTGCGTCAATCTCGTTCAGGACCTTCCACTGCTCATAGGGCACATTGAGAGCCTCGGCAGTCTGGATGGTTCTCTTCATCTGACTGGTCCACACCTTCAGGTCGCTGATGCCCTGCGTCTGGATGAACTGGCTCAGCTTCTTCCCAAACTGCATAGCGAAGAAAAAACTTGTTTTAACAAACTCATCTGGACTCTGAAGGCACATCTCTTGAAAAAAATTCTGATGTACCTCTTTTCCTCTAGGCGTGAGGCCCGAGTCCCCTCCAATTCGACCATTGACGTTGAGCTCGCTCTCGCCATGGCGGCACAGGTAGATGGAGCGCGGCGTGATGTGAATGTTCATGAGGTAGTAGACGATCCGGCTCTGGATATGGTCCAGCACCCTGTTGACCAAGTACCGTTGACCCACGTCCATGATTTTAATGTAGGAGAGATCCCTGAGGGGAGACGACAGTCACATCGAGCCTATAGTTAGACAATGTTTGATGTGAATGAGTCAAAACCAGTCAACAGATTTGAGAACCCTGGAATAATTAGTTGTTAAGAAATACAGCCAACCCCGGTCTCCCATACATCATACTAAATGGTGCGCAATATTCATGTTTTTTATATTAATTTGAGAGGCCAAGTTAACTTAGATCTAATAGTTATTAACAACGATTTGAGAATGTTTTACATACAGCAGACAGCAAACTAGAACACTGACATACTGTACGTCGAAACAGCCGCAGCAAGTACTACTACAGGTACTACATGGACTGTACTTGATAAATCCCCACCTCAAAAATCCTGAACTACCCATTTAAAAACACAGTGAAACATAGCAACATGTCTGCCAACAACCATTTGTTTTTTAACAACTATATAACGACTGCTAAAAAGCTAAAAATCTCTCTTACAACAGACGTAGTGAAAAGTCTTACTGCTGTCTTTACTTGAAAAGCAAATGGGCACTAACACAGAGGTATATTCTACATTATTATGTACATGTCTATATATACAAAGATGAGGTAAAAACCATCAGTGTTGATCACAATGAAATGCACTGTATTATAAAGTGAAATAAACTTTTGAAATAATTACCACCGTATATCTGTGTGAGTTTTGTTAGCATTTGCTTTTTCAAAATTAAAAAGAACTGTTTTGTGCATGAGATAAATACTTATGCTGATTCAAATTTTCAACTGACAAAAAATTACTAAATTATTGCGTCATCGTTCTGGTGAAATGTACTGCCACTTGCTACACCAGTTATTTCCGTATTTTTTGCACAGCTGGGACATCTTTACACACTCTTCACAGCAGCGTTCACCTCACCTGTCCAGGACTTCATCCAGCGTCTCGTATGAGTTTTCATAACACTTGATCCTCTTCATGAAATCTTCCACTGCTTCGTCTGTGTCACAGTTGGTGTAGTCGGGGCTGCCCAGCTTCACTTGCTAAAGCAGAGAAACAGCAGCAGAGTGAGTGCAACAGAAGGTCATTTTTTTCCCTAGATAAAATAAACAGATAAACTCAACACACCCACCACTATATTCTCCTGTATGACATCTGGATCTTCACACACAGACTCCACGAAGAACACCTGAGAGATCGGAGGAACAAACCAAGTTTAGTGTCAATGTCACCTAATGCATTACCCCAGAATTGAGACCCGGCCAGTTACCTTAAAGCCGTTCTGCTCTGCAAACTGGATGATGGTTTCCCTTCTTTCTCTGGTCGTGTTTGTTGCATCAAAAACCTGTTTAACACAGACAGAACAGAAGTGGATGAGATTTTTAACATTTCACGCCGTATTTGACCTGCCTGAAACTTGGAAACCAATACAGAATTTTACGACCCACCGCAACTTGGCCTCCTTCTTCAGTTAGATACTGCCGCACATCGTTCAATGCTGCTGAAGCACACTGTCTGTAAAGATCACATCACCTTCGTCATAAATGCCACATGTGTTGGTGGTTAAATAAAATGCCGAAGGCAGTCTTGAGGCCAGTTTCCAATCTTACCGTCTGATCTTTAACCCCTCCTCGTTGTCTGGACGGAAGAACTCAAACGACTTGTAGATCTTCACAAACTCTCTCCTGTACTGCCCAACATTGAACTCTACGGGGAAGATGGTGGACAAGATGGAGGACAAGGACATGTGAGATCATGTTTCTCTAAACTAGCGAACCTGAATCAGTGGGCCTGTCATGATAATTACATTATCGACTTATCGTACGAGACACGGACATGACCTTCATCATTTTTGCTGACCTCAATGTTGCCCATTGTGTTTCCATGCGTGTTTATTTGCATAAGAATGGATGTCGCAACATTTTAGTCAGATGAGCTGCTTCTGTCCCGTCTGCTCTCTGTGTGGGACGAGGGCTCAGGCAGCTTCTCAACACACACAGAGCGGCCAGCAACAGATAGAGATAACACATTACTGGAGGCTATTAGGTGTTTTAATCTGTGTTTTTCCTGAGGAGTGTATAACGCCAGCCAGAAAGCTTGTCACAGCACGGCTGCATCGCACCATGATCACGGCCATTCTATACGTAAAATTTATCAAACGTGCCACGAGCATATCGTGCGAGTCCATTTTTGACTGAAGCAGCAGAGCTACAATAATCACAATTAAAACAGAAAAACAAACAAACAATTTAACTACTTAGCCTACTGGCCAGGGTAAAAGGACATAAATCAAGGACAAAGGACAAAATCTGAGCAAGTCAGAAAAATCCAGCAGGCAAAACGCTCTGCTTCAAGCTTACTGTGGGGTATGAAGCCGTGCAGAAGATAGAACAAAACCGCGTCGCAGAGAGCTGTACCCGGTAGTAGAAACAACAAAAAAAAGGCCAAAATTAACAAGAGGTCAACGTTGGGCAGACAAACTCTTCGCTCTTGAAAGACTTGAAGTGGGATTTGAAGCTGCAGAGGGGCAGGTTGTTTTTTTATAATGTATGTAAAAAAAAATGTGTTGCTCTTTGAATGGGTTCACTAGCATTATTATGCTATTATCCTGTCATTATTTAAATGCCAATAATATCGTTTTTTGCAGTTATTTGTGGGACAATAACTCGTCGTACAAAAGTACTTATCGTTACAGATTGTGAATCATTTCCCTTCATCCTCTAGAATTGATGTTTCCAACACTGTGCCTTTACTCATCACATTCTCTTATCGACCGACAGTCCTGAGAAGACGTACCTCTGGTGGGCACTCCGATCCAGTTAAGATAGCGGGTCAGCTTCTTGGAGATATAGGTCTTGCCCCTGGCAGGAAGGCCCACTGTCACAATCAGCGTGGGGCAGTTGGTCATACATACTAGAATGAAAAAGGGAGAGGGGAGAGAAAGCCTCAGTCAAGTGTTTATCACAGACACACACACACCCAACGCACATGTACCAAAAACTGATGTCAGTGTAAAATCTTTAACGCCTCAGTAAAAGTGTAATAAAAGTTTATCTGCAAATATGCCTCCACCCCTTTCAAAATCCACCCTTAATAAAGATACACCAATTTAATATCAACACTTGATTGTCCTTATCAGTGTGTGTGTGTGTGTGTAATCCAGAGTTATCTGCCATGAAGACACATCACTCTGGGAATGTTGCCAGCGAGGAGCAGAGGTCACAGTGGCAGCAGGACGTGTCCAAGGAGGAGTTGAGAAACGCTTCACTTGACTCAAGACATCAGGAGAGAGCCAACAGGAGAGTTGCAGTGTGTGCAGAGACTGGGTCAGAGAGCGAGATAGTTTTTATGGGTGCTAGCTTTTATGGTTTCTTCTTTAAGAACAGAGGAGGGCACGGCAAGTCTTGTCTAAACAGGCCTGCTGCATGAAGTTTATGAAAAGTTATTCGACACTGATTCCTTTGACAGATACCTCCATGGTATGTGGTACTGACAATGCCAAACAACTTATATTCAGACCCATGATTCATTTGCATTTTAAAATTAATTGATTCAAACATTCTTTCATTCAGACACAGAAGTGACCCGTGTGAGGGCAGATACAAACGCAGCAGCACATCCGCAGGGCAAATCACTCACATGACTGCAGGGACACAATTCCTGTTTACCAACAGCAGTATGCTTGACTTGGCACACAGGGACAATGAGATGGACATCCCAAATGCCAGTCCTTTCTCCTCGGTGCCAGCAGCCTTCATCTGCGTGGACTTCCTGTGGATCCTTACATAACCGTATGAACCTGATGGGTGCCGCACGACTTCTGAACCCTGCGACCTGTGGTGCACGCGCGTATAGCCGTAGTAACGTTGGCTAGCTCAACAAAACAGATATGTAACGCTAAATGCAGGGGGCGGCGTTAATTATTAAAGTTATCGCAGTGTTGGAACGACTGCGTGCTCGCAAATACGAACGACAAACCTCACACATATCTGTTCATACTCATTAAACTAACGTTGCGGGTGAAACACTGTACAAACATGCTAACAGTTGTCGCTACGTTGTCATATACGCACCCTTTCTTTGAGGGATGTGTTTCTCAGGAAGGCCATTTTTACACGGCATCCAGATCTTCTTCAGTGGGTTTTGGGTAAGTTCCCGCGGATTCGACGGTGTTCTGTCCTCCATTCCGCCTCGCGGTGAGGTGGAAGCAGCGGGGACACGGGGTCTTTTCCCGTGATGCTGCCCTGAAGGTGACCGGTTTTTCATCCGCGCTGCTGTGCGGTGATGGAGATGGACCGGGGTCGCCCGGTCTTTTCTCTCTGTGCTGTCGTCACGTGCTGCGGTCTGGCCACAGTGGCAAGCTCACGGTCGGCCGTAATGATCACAGTAGGGGCGCAGCACATATTCTGCTTAACCGTAAGTGACAGGCAAAGTGCTCAGCCACAAAACACAATCTTAATGCTTTAGGGAGCGGTTACATTTTAGAGCAAAAAAACAATGTATCGATGCGTGAAAATACATTAACAATACACTGTTTTAGATATATGTGTTACAGTAACAACATTTTGTTGTTTCGCCAAGGAGGTGTTGCTAAAACATGGCAAGTACTCTATGGTAGGCTAATATTCCTGGTCTTATGAAAGTTGTGATGCTTCAGTTGGCCACCCAATCAACCACTGAGCTAATAGGACAGCAGTAGGGACGAACCAAAACCATTAAAAAAAAACATAAAACCAAATCAATGATCAGAGAGACACTACAACCATAGAGCCGAGGAGTCCAGCAGAGTGATAATCATGTGAATTTGTCACTATGAGCAACTGCTCTCACAATACAGATAGTGATTTGTTCCATTGTTTATATAAAAATATTGATTATTTTAAGATGGACAATCTTTTGTTAGAAAGTGGTTTGTTGGCCAGTTTTAGGCCTAATGTAGGCAACAAAAAATAACAAGAAAATAATTAAACATGCATCGTTAGATTTGGAGATAAAATTGGTTTTAGCACAACACAAAAACATTTTGTCTTGTGGTGAAGGTTTCGAACACTTCAGGGTGCTATGTGGGGGTCAAGTTGGCCTTTTAAAATGCAGTCTTTAAGCATTAGTGTACTAATTATCATTCCTTAATAACTGTCATTAAAACAGTGCCACTATCACACCAGGTTAAGTGAATTCTGAGAGGGCAGCAAGAACATTTGCCAAAGCAAATCTAGAATTGCTCTTTAAAGGCTCTACACACCCATGGTCCACCTACACAGGTGTTTTCACTTATTTTGCTGATTTCTCCTCTTCTCAACACTGTGGGCATGTACGGATTGTGCTTGATTCACATCTCTCTCAATCTCTTGACATATATGTTGGAGGGACTAGTTACACTGTAATTGTTCTTATTGTCGCACTGACTTTGGAGACCTCAAATAATGTCCAACCAACGCGGCTTCGGACTTCAACCTGAGCAGATGTAATCAGCCAGAATGACTCAAAATGCCTGTGTGGGTGTGCACTTTTACCATGTGAACAAGACTGCATTCTGTTTGGCCTTCTCATAGCACAGTGGTTTGCTTTAAATGTTAGTTAATGGTTTATGTCTATCTATTATGACTATATTTTAAAAAATGTAATGTAAACACACTCATAAGAGTGAGGGGAGTTTTCTTTAGTGTGCTTAATGTTGGTAAAAGGTGGGTCCTATGTATCATGTTTAGGTCACCCTCGGTCCAAGAAACAAAATGACCTCTGTCTCTCTGACAGTAGTTCATGCAGCTGTCTTTCCCTTTGTTGGCATGACAAAAGCTGGATAGATTAGGAATGAGTCATCTAAGAACACAAGGACAGAATATGTACTTCTTCAATCTTAGATATTTACAGACTGACTCTCTCCGCCTAGAAAGCAATACGCGTGACCTCCAGCTCCTAACGGAGACCAATGAAGACGTTGGAGGAAGAAGCAGGGAAGAGAAAAAGAGAGAGTGACCAACCAAGAGACCGAACATGAGTAAAAATTTAACTGGCTGTTACTCACTGGCGTGAGCTAAAACAGTTGTAAATATGCAGGACAGATGCCGAGCTGGCCTTCTTGCTGTTGGACCAGTAAGTAATAACTTACAAACTTAACTGGTGGAGAGCCCCCTGTGCTCAGCAGCCTCTATGGATATAACGTTTTTATTTATTTATTTTTATTCATTTGTTTATTTGAAAAGGAACAATGTACACTGATCAACATTCAAAGCAAATGTAAGCATACCCGAGTTAGCCACAGGCTATCATCGGCAGTCCCCTTGCCAGATGTTATAGGGAATCCTAAAATAGTAAACTGTTATAATACAATAAAGTACATTATACAATAGACAAAAGCTAAAAATTACACTGTGTTAAAAATCACAAACAGTTGAGTAAACATGATGAGCAGGTGAAATCTAAAAATAGATGATACCGTTATTGTTGGTCGATGGGACCAGCGTCAGTGTTGAAAATGTTAATTTTCAATAAGTCATTTCTTAACATTACACTTAAATTAGTAATAGGATGGGGACTCTCTAATTGACGGTGGTACTTAGTTCCATTGATTAGCGTTAGCTAATGGCAGCTAAGAAGAGAAAAAAAGAGTGACCAAGAGGCCCCCGGACGATGTTGAGATCTTCAAGACTGCAAGACAAACTCTGAGCTGGCCTTCTTTCTGTTGGACTAGTAAGTAATATTGCTGCTTGATGTTTGGTTGTACAGCTGTCCATTTCTACATGATTCACTCACCAAAATACTGAATCAATCAATCAATCAATTAATAAATCAATCAATCAATCAATCAATCAGCTCTTACAAACAACACACTTTAAGCATCTAAACTGTGCTGATGTTTTTGGTCTTCAGATCACTTAAAGTCAAATGTATGAGCTTGTTTCTAAATGTGGGAAATGACTTTTAGTCACACAAGAAACAACTGAGTCTGAAAAAGGAAGACATGAAACAACACGAGACAACTTGCGGTGTGTCATGTGAAGACCAACTACAAAGTATTGATTTTGTTTGAAGTAAACTGTTCCTTTTGAGCATTTCTAACAGCTATTTTTTTTTAAAACACCATAGAAAAGGCCTTTTTTCATAGGGGACTTTTTAACATGTCACATCAGGAAATGCACAGGTGTAAATAATGACACATTTTCTTACAGACACTTAGCGAAGCTTTCCGCATGAGCTGACAATCTCCATGAGGTGGCAGCATTACTCTTCCCTTTCTCTCTGTGGGTGTGAGGTGACCTGGCCTCCTACCAGTATACAGGAAACACCTGTATAGGCAGATTTTGTCTGGGGCAAGGTGCCGGAGAATTGGTACAAAGGTGTTTCTAATATTCTGTCCATCTCAGGTGAACAGAGTGCCTTTCAAATGAATACATCTGAGTATGTCCACCACCATCACAATGGCATAAGAAATGACCACAGAGATAAACCCAACAAAAATGGAACATTATAAGCTTTCCAGAGACAGAAAGATGAGTTCAACATCTCTGATCAGAGATGTTGAACTGAACTGCACACTTATGCCTAATATAGTGGTAAGGAACTGTACATTTTCAGGTTAAGAGGCCTATCTGTTAACTGTTCCTCATGGACTATCTGATGCACTGATTATATTAAGCTTTAGAGTCATTCTGGTGGTGGAGTAACAGGGCCCTTGACCTAAATATGGTGAGATGGAGGTTTTCTAATTAAATAGCTCTCAAATTCCCTGACTGCTGGTAGACTATATAATTTATATCAGGTTCATCACGTCCACAAATAAATGGCACACTAACTCATGCAAGGGATATATTTTTAGCTTTTCAGCTGGCTAACATAAACACACTTGCAGTGCAGAGTTTTGAAAAGCCCTTACAAACCGTGGCACATTCTGTAAAGGCTAGTTAGGCAACACAAGGCTATTATTTGGTGGGCTATTTAAAGTAGCTTATCTTATCTGCATTACGCTTGGGTAGCCTTTCTGAAACAGCAGCAGACACACTGTGCATTGATTTGTGCACTGTGTGAAATATGTCAGACAGTTCTCTGAGAGGGTAAATGAGGTGTCCTGCATGCTGCACACTGGAACATGAACAGGAAGCAGATCTGTGTGCTCCTCCTCCTCCACCTCCCAGAAGCTGCCAGACTCTGATTGCAGCTAACAGCCCTTAGCGTGTAACGTTAGTACCGGACAAGTCATTTCCCAATATAGTATGTTAACATTATACACTCAAACCCGCATTCACCCACTCGGGGAAGCCGCTTCGGCTCGTGGGGTCGTTTAGAACACATGGACGAAATGCATCGCAGCCCAACATGAGCAACAAACACAAACACAAACAAACAGCCAGAAAACGCACACTCCATTAACTGTAACAGCATGTCCATCATGATCCGTGTGCGGAACATGGGAACAATAATAGCCTATTAATAACTGAGAGGAAACCTGGCAGATCAGGGGCAGTGTGCACGAAGCAATTAGATTGTTTAGGGTTTTTTAGCCTACATTTGTCTGCAGCAGCCACCAAAACACCCGGCTGGCTCTTCGTCCACTGTGTTAACGCGCAACTGCTGCTGTTATAAACAAGGCATGGCCACCAAACAAAAACTAAGATTGCTGTCTGTAGTTAGCACTATGTAGGGTAAAGGTCTCGGTGACAGCGCCAACACACCGCGCAGCACGTCGCCTCTTGTTTACGTCTTGAAGGGCTGCACGACTCTCTCCGTCACCCGGTTAAAGATGCACCCTTTTAAGCTCCCGCATTCACGGCTCTGTTGAAGCCACCAACGCGGCGTCTCTTACCCGTTCTGCCCTGGTTCTGTGTGAGCTTGGGTCTGCTGGAGCAGCCTCTCATCATGGGCGTCTGTCTGATGGAGCGCAGTGGCCGGCGGTGTGTACGTGCGTCCAACGGCAGCCTGCTGAGCGCTTCCACTGAAGCTGACTGTACACACACCCACCGTATGATGTGTGGTGTGGGACCTCAGACCGGGACGAAGCCTTTCTCCAAAACTGGATGGAGTGAGGTAGCAGCATACCTGCCCCCCCGCACCCTCCAATGCCCCACCCACCCTTTGACAGTTGGGCAATGTCTCCATCAGTGCTGAGGGCTTCACTCTCTGACTCTGATGGTTATATTTAGGATACTACATAGGCCTACATTTTCAGGAACGTTACAGCATACCTACACATCTAAACTACATAGGCTTATTACAGTTCTATAGACTTATCTTAATCTATTCACCACTATTAAACGTTGAAATCTCAGACAGTAAGATTTAATGGCATTATTTTGCATTTTGCTTGTACACTTGGGCCTGCCTTATAGGACATTCCTTAATAACGTACATGTTAAGGATAACAAATATACACTGGGTTTCTTTTGTTGCAAAAAACAGTTGCATAGCTTACAACAGGGCGAGTTTAGAAGTTTTCTTTCTATCTTGCAGAACTTGTTTTTCTGCACTACCAAAAATATTCACTCCAAGAACTTTTTTAGACAGAAATAAGTAGAGTACTCTTTAATGTCATTTTGAAAGCATATCTCAACAAATTGATCTAAAGTAATTGCTTACATTTATTACCATTCATAACCACTTTATGACGACACAACCAGCACTGGTGCTGCCTGCCTATTGTTTTTAGAAGTTGGTTTTCTGTGTTGAACCTGTGTGTAACCAAGGTGTGGCAAGGTATCATCAAGAGGAGTCCAGGGCAGGTTTACTGAGAAATCCTGTACCAGTCACAGGGAGAATGCCAGAACTTCCAGTGGGGTAAGATATGGAATTATATAGAGAGAGAGGGGCACTTGTGATTGAGATTGAGACCTGTCAACACTGAATGAGCCAAAGGGTGTCATGGCTCAGATGGGAGAGACTTTTGTTTTTTGTGTTCAATTTTGAGTAATTTGTCAATATTTGTTTTCATTGTGATACTAATAATGACTTTTTCCCTTTAAAAACACCAACATAATCCATTGATATAACGTTTTCAAAACAAAAAACATGAAAAAGTTAGAGGTGGATGTAAGTCGGCGGGTTGATTACTGCTTTATTACGTATTAAATTTAGGTACTATATCGCTGATTTCAGATCATTCACCCAGCCGTCTTACCCTGGCGGTACAATGCTATGAGATCATGTAAATCTGGTGGCCAGAGGAAGCACAGACACTGGGTTATTTCAGTGGCAATAATGATACCCTTATCAGCAGGCTGTGATAATGATGACACTAACTGTCGAGCACAAGGGCTGCAACTGCACATGTGTGGATTCACAAGACAATCAATCAAACACATAGAAAATAGAAAAAAAGAAAAACATCAGGGATTTGTTGAGGTCTGTACAACAGAAAGAAAACCAACTGAGCATGACAGACTGACTGAGCTATTTCAGGCAGAGCTATGTCTGTCTTTGACTGCAGCCTAAAGCACCGGTAGATTCAATAAATCAATCAAAAACATAATTTCTTGTTAAAAACAAGCATTCAAAACTTTTTTTTTGAATAGTGCTGTAAAACATACCCTTCTTTACTTTGTTAGGTAATTAACACTTCTGTTGTATTGAGGTGTTGTCGATGCAAAGGAGGTGTTTGTAAACCTCTGGGGGGGGCAGCAAGTTCTGTGGAATAACACAAGTAGGAAGTGTATGAGACACTGTTATGTCAACATCATTAGTGCAACATAAATGCTGTAATCAAGTCTGTGCCCGTCTCCACAAAATGGCTGACGTACAAAGAAACACCACTGCCTCCCTCTCATTTGCAACATACTGTAAAATTCCATCCACACACCTTCTCATTGTCTTATTCCGACAACATTCATGCTTTCTTCTTCTTCTTCAATGAAAGGGAGCCCCACACAACAGCTGAGGGGTCATGCTCTATTTCGGCCACATCTAATCATGGCTGACGTTCACAGCTGGGAGGCCAAGTCATTTTTATAAGCTTCCCCTAACCTATTCCCTAAATACTGCAGGGTGACCGTGTGATCAAAGTGGGGTAAAGGTACTTACCATATAACATAAACATAATAATGTTGACCTTTTCCACCACGGCACGAACACCAAGTCAGATGGCAGCGTCCCAAATAACTACTCCACTGCTGCTATTTATAGCAGTCTCACAAAGCCTGAAAGGCACGATTACAAAAACAATACTTCCCAGGTCCAACACGCCAACTCTTAGTTGATAAAATTTTATTTACAACAGTACAGACAAATGCAATCACTACATGGAGTAGATTTATAAATGATAGAAGGCTGAACCGTCTTGCTCATGTTTTATTGTGAAGTGAAACTGCCTCCCCATTACTGGAAGCATTTCACACAACCCCCACACACACAAACAAACCACACACACACACACACACACACAAGACTTTCTCAAGAGAAGTGTCACAACTTATATGTACCACAAACAGCCATTACTCCACTACTGCTTACATAAAACTCTCTGGCCTCACACTCGCAGGAAGCATCCAGGTTGCGTGGTGTTGATCTGCAGAAGTGAGTGACACTGCTTTGGTAGTACGTGTGAGGCCATTTTATTGATGTGTCTATGGAAAATGCTCCCTTGGGTTGGACTGTCGGTCATAATGGAGGCTACATTTAATGGACAAGACAGTCAGTGTCAGACTTTGCTTTAATACCTGAATGGAAGGCAGCAAAAGACAGGCAATATTAAGACAATGCAGGTAATAATGTGTTCACAGTCTATCTACAGTTGCTTTGCCTGTCTGAGTGTGTGAGTTGCACTCTAGTGCATAGTTACAGAGGAGACTTCATATACACCATCCAGCATTCAAATCCACAAAACAAGATCACTAAAAATACTTCATGTCTGCACACAGACACTCAGACAAACAGGCAAGATCTAAAAATGACATACATACATACATAAAAGTAATTAAAACAGATATTTTTATAAATGTCCTTTTCTGACTTTGATGTTTGTTCCTTTGTTGTCCCTTTATTTCAGTTTAGACCCAGTTTCTCCAGAGTCCCGAGCAGGTCTCTAAATGATCCTCTCCAGCACAAATCAACGTTTCCTGCCATTTCTTTCGTCATCGTTGGTAGTTCAGCCTCGATCTCCACCAACAGTCCTCTGTGTCTCACTGACTTTGGCAGACTGTGGACCCACTCTTGGCCCCTGCAGCGGCCTTCTTGCGTCTCTTGTTGAGTAGCGGGTTGCTGGAAGTGTCCAGATCTTTGATCTTCACCTGGTCGTAGTCCACGCGCATGGTGGCTAAAGCGCTGGTCATCTCTTCCTGTGAGAGAAAAGGTTTAGCAGAGTGGGTTTGTGCTGGAAGTAACACTTTACAAAAGTAACACAATTACAGTAGGGGAGAGCCGGGACGAATGAAACACTTTTCAGATACATGTCATTTTAAAATATAACAGACAGAAATTATTTGTTGTTGTCATCAACAACTCACATGTGTGTTCTATCAATACCAGGTGTTATCTTGTTAAAATGTAAAACGACTTCAATATAATTTCACTTTGAACGAAAGGTGCGCATTGTTTCAGTAGGGACGGATGAAACACAACGATATACATTTAAATAGTTTAAGTTATTCATGTTTTTATTTAGAAAGCTTGACACTGCCTTTCTTAATACGTAATTGCAAACTCATTATGTCCTTTTTCTTAATAAAAAA
>JAPMOB010248463.1:0-31328 GCA_029875015.1 Lepomis gibbosus
GTGTGTGTGTGTGTGTGTGTGTGTGTGTGTGTGTGTGTCAAAATTGCCTTTTCTATGTCTGTGACCAAGGCTGAGCCTGAAGTGTCACAAGCCTTCCCAGAGTCTGCCATGTAAAATACAAAGTAACATCACCATTATTGGAGACATCACTTCAAAACTCAAGGTCAATCAACCTTTATCGCCCTCCTCCCCTCCCCCACTCACTGTCTCTGTTGGTCTCTCTCTATTTCATATGTCTTATCTAGTCTCCCATTCAGTAAAAAAAAAAAAAAAATTCAGTGATAGCAGCTGTGTTTGTCTCCCATGCTAGCTGCTGGTAACAAAATAGAGCAACAAAACAACTTTACAGTAAGTAAGTGAGAAAGACGAGTGTTCATGAATGTAAAATGAAAGTAAAATCTCATCTTCGTTATCTGCTGACGCAGTGGCAGGTAATCGCTCATTGAGTATGATGCACATTAATTTTGCTGGGAGGAAGACACACAAAGTAGACACCTACATTCATTCAATTGACTGGGTGTCATCTAGTCTCATATGAACTAATTGATCAAGCATAAATGGAGACATGTCTGCAGGATGTTCGCTCCACAATGCCTGTATGGTCATGAATGAATAGATACCCGTGTTAGTGACTATCGATTATCTTGTCAACAGAAGCTGCAGGCGATTACAGAGAAATTGCATGAACGCAGAGGTAATTTACATATCTCTCAAAGCTAATTATTGACAAAGCTGTTTGGTAGGTTTTATTAAGAGTGTAGTTGTCAGTTACAGTTATGATTTAAAACCTGCATTTAAAGTATTTCTGTGGCTTCTGCATGTTGCTAAAAAATTTCACAATGCAACAGCAAAGTCAGCATGTGAGTGCTGAAGTCTCATATGCCGATGATCTGAACTCATTCTATGCACGGTTTGAGTCTGGCAGCAACACTGCTAGCTTGCCGACTAATAATAACATTGTTAGGGCACTGGCTAACACAGCTGGAGTTCATCTGCTGGAGATGAGCACACGCTCTATGTGACTGAGCATAATATGAGGAGTGCTCTGACCTCCAGGCCCAGATGGCATACCTGGGTCAGTACTTAAGTCCTGTGCTAATTAGCTAGCTCCAGTGTTCACCACAATATTTAACCTCTCCTTGGCCAAGTCTGTGGTTCCCACCTGCTTCAAGAGATCCATTATTGTCCTTGTGCCTAAGAATGCTTCTACAGCCTGCATGAATGACTACAGAGCAGTGGCCCTCACCTAAGTGGTCATAAAATGCTTTGAGTGGCAAATTCTACATCTGCGTCTTCCTCTTTCACCAGCTGCAGTTTGGAGACGATGCAGTCTCCTAGGTTCTCCACAACACACTCTCTCATCTTGACGGGCAGAAGGGGAGCTATATGAGACCACTGTTCATTGATTACAGTTCAGCTTTCAACATCATAGTCCCCACCAGATTTGCAGGTAAACTGAATGATCCGGGACTGAACACTGTGTATCTGGATCTTAGACCCCGGTGGTCAGAGCGGGTAGACATACATGACTCTGTGGCCAGGTTCAACTCCCATTCCATCGTTAAGTTTGCAGTGGTGTTGGGCCTGATCTCCAACAACAGTGAGAAGGCCTGCCTGGAGGAAGTGGCTGACCTGTCACCTTGGAGGAAGGACAACAACCTGCAAAAACCAAGGACTTGATTCTGAATTTTAGGAGAGGACAACAACGGAGAATGTTCACACTTGTTCACCGAGGATTAATGGGACCACTATGGAGAGGGTGAGCAGCTTTAAATACCTGGGAGTCGACATCACAGCGGATCTAAAATGGACAGAACAAACACACTCTGGTCAGGAAGACAAGGAAATTCAGAGTCTCTCTGAGGATCCTTTAATCCTACTCTGGAGCTACAGAGAGCATCCTGACAGGAAACATCAGTGCCAGCTCCGGTCAGGACAGGAGGGCTCTGCAGAGAGCGGTGCTTTCAGCTGAATATACTGCTGCAGAACCTGAACCCACAACAGACTGCTAAAGCTGTTGTGGTCAGGCAAGCCCCTCCTCAGTCACACAGCCTAAACAGAAAGACTGAAGCAGAATTTTTTTCCCTCCAGCTATCAGGCTTGTGAACACTGATCTCACCAGGGCCTTCATATTGAGTTCCACTCATCATCTTGTACACACACATACAAGTACACATGGACAATAGTCACTACCTGTATTTCTTTCAAAATGTTCCTATTTGTATATGTTGAAATAATATAAATGTATATATTATTTTGTGTTACATTAGAAAATATCTCCATCATCTCCAGCCTCTAGCCTCTGCCTGCAGCCACAAGCAGCAAATTTCAACTTCAACATCAGCCTAAAGTCTCCGACAACCATTAGCCCCCAGCCTGATCTGCAAGCTTTAACTTTCTGGCATCCAACCAGTCCAGCTCCAGCTACCACCTGTGTGTATACACATGAAGCCATAGCCAACAAGCACCACCCACTGTCAGTGTCAGTAATATACACTCTATGGCCACTATTAGGTTTAACTGTTCAATTGCTTGTCAAATAGCTAAATAGCTAAAAACACAAATAGCTGATCAGCTATCGCCTACTGACTACTTCCACCAGGATAATGCACCATGTCACAGAGCTCATATCGTATCAAACTGGTTTCTTGAACATGACAATAAGTTCACTGTACTCCAATGGCCTCCACAGTCACCAGATCTCAATCCAATAGTGCACCTTTGGAATGTGGTGGAACGGGAGATTTGCATCATGGATGTGCAGCCGACAAGTCTGCAGCAGCTGTGTGATGCTATCATGTCAGTACGGACCAAAGTCTCTGAGGAATGTTTCCAACACCTTATTGAAAAGTATGTCATGAAGAATTTATGCAGTTTTGAAGACAGAAGGGGATCCAACCTGTACTAGAAAGATGTACCTAATAAAGTGGTCAAGAGTGTAGGTTCCTGCAGCAAACTCCAGCCTCAAACCTGCTACTTCCGACTTGAAACTCACCCTCCATCTGAAGCCTCCCTACAGTCTTTTGAAGAATCCATCAGCTTCCAGCAGATACTGCCTGAAAGCTACAAAATCAGTTTTTGCCTAAAGATTTGGGCAGCCAGCTGTGGGGTCATCCATCACCAAAACTAGTCACAAGCCATTGTCAGCCCTCTTGCCTCCACTTAAACAGACACCCTTCAGGACCATCCTCAGCTTGTAGTTTCCAGAAGCTAGGTGCAACCTCCAATCCTTTTTCACCCTGAACTTGGCCCCAGCTTTCTATGTACATCTTCAAGGGGCCATCTGGAGCCCCAGCCGCCACTATGACCATCTAATAACCAGTTATCTCGTCAACCCTAACTGAAGGTTTTCAGCTGTCTTATCCGTCCTCTACCTCTGCCCCTAGCCTCTGACAACCTGATACCATCAACCTTATCCTTCTGCCATCATGACCCAAACTCATCTTAAGCCTAAAAATGTTGCCAGTCTGCCGCATCTCCAACAACTTCCTCCAGCTAAAGCCCCCACTTACAACCTTTGGTAGCCAGAATTCATCACAGACCCTGCATGTAAGTTATGTTAGCCAGCTTCTGCTCCAACCTCAGCCTGCAGCTGATGACGTGCAGCATCAACATCCACTTGCACTTTGTTCTTACTTTCACAGTATCACAGTACGCGCCTCTGCCTACAGCCTCATATTTAAGAACGGCAAGAACAGCCCTACCTTCCAGCTAGAGCTTCCAGGGAGCTGACTGCAGCCCCAACCTGTGAATGAGTATCTTGAATGATATTACTTTGTATGACGTTTAAAAATTTGACATATTTTAAAATATGTATTTTGTCACTGCACTTACTTTTTGCAGTATCTCAGTACGAGTGTAGGTCCTGTCACTACCTTCATCCTTAGCCAGCCTCATCAAAAGCTGCCTCCTGCTCCTTCCACTTCCAGCCTCTAATGCCCGCCTGCATCCACTGCCTACTACACAGCTACTGCCTGTAAGCTGACATTCTATGACACATTTTTTCCTCTTCTTTCACAATGTGGTGATTTTTGTTGTTGCATTCGACCTTGCTTTTCTTAACCTTCAACAGCCAGCCTCAGCAGCTATCAACAGTCAACTGGAGCCAGCCAGTGCAGCCATAACACATCTTTTGTCAGCTAGCAGCAGATGAACCCTTTGCATGCAGGTGCAGCTATCCAACTGCGTCCCCAGCCAATGCCGACAGCCTTGGGCAGCAATCTTCAGCTTCTACCTTCGGCCCCACTGCCTTTAAGTTGCAGCCTCATCCTTTGCCTATAAGGGCAAGTCAAGTCAAATGCATTTGCATAGCACCGTTCATCAACAAGGCAGTTCAAAATACTTTACAAAAGTCATCAAAACATTAAGGCAAGATATAAAATATCCTTTGTCTAAACTTTTAGGGCAACCAGTTTCAGCCCAACCTCCAAATTCCGCATCCAGAAGCTCATGGACCTGCATCCTCCTGTAGTCCCCATCAGCTGAATTGGCTGAAAATTAGCTTTTTGCATTACTTTATCTAAACATAGAGAGTGTGTGAAAAACCTTGATGGCTACTGAAATAGAATTGTACATCATTGATTGTTTTCGCCTGATCATGCATCAAGGACAATTGTTTTCCAACTGCTAAAACAGCCGAAATAACATATTCATAGAAGGCCATGTCCAACACTTGATCTGCAGCCTTACCCCCTGCCTACAGCTTGGAGGGACTGCCACAGCCCTGCCCCGTCATCCAGTTGGTGGCTCAACTCAAACCTGCAATTTTTGACAATAAGCTCCATCCACAGCACCTCTCTGCAGCTTCTGACAGCCAAGACAATTATTTAATGTCTATCTAAACACCAACCCCCAGTGAATACCATTTAAAGCCCACACTACAGCAATCAGTGTCTTCCAGATTTCAGTTGGGGACTTGATAGATTCATAATTCTTGTTCTCCGTCAACCTTGAGTGTGAGTTATGAAGGCAGAGGCTTTTGCTGGAGCTGCTCAGAGTGTAAATACTGACATCATTATGCAATGGAGAACAAAGCATTAATCACTGCAACCGTGTTTTTATTGATGCACTGTATACTTGGCTTCAAAACAGCAATGCGATTCATGACTATGGCAGACAGAGAGTCTGGCCTTTTTTGTTGAATACAAAAGAGCTCAGAATAACCTTTGAAACTTTATCAGAAGAGTCTGAGTGAGATCAAGTTTTTATGTGTTTTAGCTTAGTATTTAACTCCAAAACATTTGAATTCTTGTTCAGCTTGATTTATGACAGTGGTGAGTGATAAGACGTTGCTGAGTGAGAAGATTCCTGTAAAATGTGTAGCTTTATGAGACACGAGAGCACAAGAGAAGAGGATTGATGCTCCATTACTGTTCTCTTCTGTCTCCAGTTTCCTTCTTGAGAGGAGTCACTGGTCTATCTGCATCCTATTGGAGGATCACATGATAGGAAAACATCCTCTTATTAAACACTCCCTTGCTTGCATCCATCCATTCATCTCTCATTCGTCTCTTTTCTCGCTCGCTCTTTCTCTTTGCCTTGTTGCAATCATTCCCTGCAAGCAGGCTTTTGAGACTTCTATTCTCATTTAACTCTGGGAGCAGCTCCCACCTTCCAGGATTCAGCCCAGTTGATCATGTCACCCTGTTCCCTACATGTCAGAGGGGCGGAGGAGGAGAAAAAAAAGGAGACTAATCTCCTCTTTCTTGTCCTCCCTCATTTAGCCATCAGCTATGTCAGGGTCCCAACCTCTATCACACCTAGGAGATTGGATTGNCCTCTCAGCAGTAGACTCTGGCATTGGGAGGCGTGAGGAACAAATTTGGTTGGATTGTACCTGTGAGTTTCTTACACACCAGCTCCTGCGCTGTTTGTGAGCCAAGAGGCCGCAGCAATGATTGCTGCGCTGGCGGATGCACTGAGAGGGATATTTTCATGTTCGATCCATCTGGTGTAGCATTTTCATGTCTTCTGATGAGCTGACAGCCCAAAGAAAGCTGTTAGTCATCACAGCACAGCATTGTGCTTTGTGCCCAAGACAGACTGTTGTGCTTGATTTAAGTCATTAAGGCCTTAGAGCAAATCTCTTTGTTGACCAAGAACAAACTGGTAAACATGTTGATTGTACTCTCCCAATTAAACGTCTCTCAGCAATGTCACGACCAACTGCCTGAGTGAGTACATACAGATTGCTGTTAGTTTTTGACTCTGGGACAGATGGGACAGCTTTTTCGCTCTGTGAATCTTCTTTCAAAAACAAACCTTTAGCTCCTGCTGTTTGAGAAATGAGTGCGAAGCCTGACAGCAAAGGATGTTGAGGACAAATCACGTGTAAATAGATTTGACTCATGCAGGTGCTGAGAAAAGCAAGGGTGTACACAGCTAACATCACCATATTGTTGAGCAAGAACAAATGAAACGAGTGAAATCACATTAATCAAAGTATCCATCTTTCATGTATATGTTAGTGTGACGCACTTGTCCTTAAAATGACTATTATAATCAACAAATCAGAAGGCAATTTGAAAACTGTGTGACATGTGAAAGGGGTCACTAAAAAAACAGTTACAAAAGACAGAATATCTGACTTATTCGTAAGATGGCCAGAAAAATCTCTCCCAAAAATTCCCAAAAGTGAAAATATGTGAATGCTGTGTTCACAGCTCTGCCCTGAAGTGGCCAAAAAATCAGTTATTACAGGTTCAAATGGCTATCAAAATGTTTGTATTTACAATATATCGCATGCCCACTCATATGTGAAGGGCTTCACCCAGTGATGAAGCCACAGAGAATTATCACCCGCAGTTTCTCTGTCTTTCTGACCCACAGCTTTCCTGTTGTGGTTCACTCTCACCTCTCTTCAGACAGACAGACAGATTTAGTGACTAACTGCTGAACATAGTGGAGCACATAGCAGCTAAAGAGCCAGAAATTTCCCTCAGGAATTGGCAGGTATCAAAGAACAGCACTTAAATTTGAGTGAATATTTGACTTACATTGGCTACGTATTCAGAGACATGGCTCCAAATTAATGTAGCATAATGTTGCACTGTATTTGCTGAATATGTAAACAGGACACTGTTTGCTAACAATTTCAAATTAAAGGGGACCTAGTATGCTTTTCCTTATTTTCATCAGTTGTTCATTCTAATGGAGGCCAAAGTTTAAAAATTGATAAATGTATGTAAAAGTAATATTATTACCAGAATACTAAGTTTTCAATATCAGTGTCTTTCCTGCCATGCTGACGTCTACGTAGCCTCCTGGATCAGAACAAGAATTGCTTGGACAACTTACCTCACAATACTTTTACATTAAAATTTCATTTCTCCTGAGCCATAGCTGTGTCTTTTCCCGCACTAGCATTCGTTGTTATAGTGTTCATGTGAGAGAAGCAGGATAATAATAATGCATATTTGTGATTGGCTGTTACTGACAGCACTGGGTTGAAGGGTTATTGGAGCAAAAATGTTTGATATTAGCATGATTGTAAATTTTATTGTTAATTTTATTTATTTGTAAATAGAACTGTTTCTGATGCTGCCAGTTTAATAGTTTCAGACTCTATGTTCATAAGCCCTTTGGCAGGCTTATGGGAAGGCCAATCAAAAAAAAGTGGGCTTTTAGGAGGGCCTTAAAGAGACAGGAGCTAAAACATCTTGTTTCAGACAGATTATGAACTGTGGGGCTCCAAAAAGGACCAGTATAAGAAATAAAGATTCTTTTTGTCAATCATGCAAAGCTACTCTGGTGGAATAAAATTATAGAGCTGGAAATGAGCATAATAGGTCCCCTTTAAAACATGATAACATTTCAGATTGTTCACAGCTTGTTTCTGCTGTTTAATAAAAGTTTAAAAAAAAGGGAAGCTAGTGTATAACAGTGACCAAAATGAAGAGTGCATTATTTCAAGGCAATAAAAGTAAAGATGTGAGCCAACATTTAGCCTCCGTTACAGCCTCTCATCTTTGGTGCAACTGAGTCACCATTTTGAGGGCACATCTATATCTTAAATACAGCACAGGCTACTTTTAAAACACTCCCACATGCAGTGAGGGATCTTAGAACAGCTGCTCTCTTGCTATGTGCTGATGGATGCAACTATCTGGCTCAGCATTCAACACATCAAGCAGAGGGAAGACGTCATGCACGTCTTCAGTTGGCTATAAAATTGGCCACTCTACACACTTGGCACTAACAATACTGCTATGCCATGATTAGCAGGAATAATGTAGTGACAAGTGTGGAATACATTCCAAACTATGTAAGATTAGAGCAGTATTTCATTCAATTTTGTAGAATGTTTCTTGATATTATACATAAACAGTGTTGTTCTGGACACATTTCATAAAACCTAAAGCTGTTAACATGATAATCATGGTAATTAAGGCACTTCAGTAGGCGCTTTTGATACTTTTGAAATAAATCAAATACTTTGGTTTCATGTGTGCACACTGGACCCCTTTTCAGGATCATCTCTCTATAAATGCTTTTAGCCTCGATGTACACCACTACAGCACTTTGACACTGTTGACATTTGGTTTGGTCACACTTTCTATGAAGGTCATCCTATAATGACTTATGCATATATTTATAACACGATGCGTCCATAACACATTATGACAGCTGTTATAATCACTTACAAACATGCATTAGGCGCTATAGCAAAGTTCATAATGTATTATGAACATTATGTTCATAATGTATTATGAACTTTTGATTTAATGTTTTATAACTAATAGTCATACCAGTTTATATCAATGTGTGGCAAGAATCTCCGACCCAGTTCCATAACACATTATAACCACCCACTCTGCCTCGTTATAAATAGGCCTACACTTCAGTCACCATTTAGAATTAGTGATATAAAATGAAATAACAGTTTATAGTAATGTTTAATGTTAGCATGTCTTTGTTTTCTTTAAGTAAAGTGTTAAAATATCTATCCCTGTATAATATATTACAATATTACAGGTGGACATAATACCAATTGAACTAATTAAAGGACCTTGTAACACATCATTGTTTGCTTTAAGTAAAGTGACACACATTTTGCGCAGGAAAAGAACGGTGAAAGTTAGCGGAGGAAATTTAAGTTACCTTGTAATTTGTCAGTCTGGCAGAACATGTGCAGTGTAGGCCACAGTGTGTACGTTAAGTCTGTTTCCTCAACTGCTGGAACAGTGAAGGCGGTTAGCGCTAGCTAACAGATCCCTGGTCTGTAAAGCAAAGGTTTTGGCGGCAGTGTAACTTTAGCTAAATTAGTAACGGAGTAACTTAATGTTAATTAGTCGCATGTCATTACTACCTAACTTGTTGAGGAATGAGAACACTAGGATGAAGCTAAAGCGGTGTCCTGTACACATACTGTACATCGTGATAGTTAAGTTAAATTATATTTCAGTGTCCAGAGGAGTCTGACTGGTTGTTAAAGGAAGGACGCCGGTGACCAGGGAGGTGCTGAGGCTACTTAAGTAAATGAGGGATGTAAACTAGTCCTTTTAAGCAATTGAGGAGACATTTCTTTTGGATTTTAATGTGCAAACGAAATGCTTAGTAATTACACAGAAAAAATGCATCAAGACGGATCGCTGCCATCTGAATTGTAACGTTATTCAAATCGAATCGTGAGGTGCCAAGAGATTCTCATCCCTACTGCCCAAACAGTATTCCCATTCAATTACTTTGAAATGTCTTTTAATAGGCTATGTTTTGTGAAGTGGTTGTCTTTAATTGTCCGCTGCATCTGTTAGGGCCTGTCCATAGGCTCGCCATTCATCTGAGTCACTTACATGATGTTGGTCGGCAGCAGGTCTTCTCTTGAGCAATCTCTTGCCACCCTGAGAATGAGTGTCCTTGCTGTAATTATGTTGTGTTTTTGAGCTAAATGCAAAATTCATATTGTTCACAAAGTGAAGAAACATAAATAAAAGTTGTTTTCCTGGAGCCTATCCCGGCTGACATTGAGGCGAAAGACGGGGTACACCCTGGACAGGTCGCCAGTCCATCGCAGAATCGTTACAAATATCTTCTTAAATGATGTGCTGTTTAACAAAGAATTTGAAAATCAAAAATGTACCACTGCTACTTGGCTTATTCTCTGAGTAAAGTGTCTTCAAAGTTTTCCATTGTCTAAAAATCACAACAAGATACAGGCTGGTGACACACACACAGGTCACAGTGAACACAGCCCAGCAATGAAACCCTTTCCCTCATACAAAAAAAGAAATTTCCTCCGTAAATTGGAGCAGAAAATGTCTACAGAATGCAGGAAATTACCAGTTATATGTTCAAAATCTCCAGACACCCTTCACATATATTTCAGCAGCAAATATTTAATCTAAATAGTGCTATAAATCTTCTTGTCTTGTTCTCATTGTCACATCTTATGACCCATATGTATCATCAAGCCCCTAACCTGAGCCCTTGTGTCCCCACCACTTTTCATCACAAAGTGACGCCCTTGTGTTGAAGGTTACAAACACAGTACACTATGAACAGATCATAATATTAGCTTGGAGCTTTTCAGAGGAGTGTTGTAGACTCAGGAAATTAGGGCTTATTGTGAAAAGCTTGTCCTAAGTGAGGCAAAAAAAAATGAACCTGGATCAAGCAGTTTTTATACCAGGTTTTATGTAGGCTATGCTAAATGTCAACACACACACACACACACACACACACACACACACACACACACACACATGCAACATCATACATTCAAATATGCAGTTATAACATTTAATTGTGTGGATTGGCCTACTACTGTTTTTATGTAGCCTGCTGTTTTAAGAGATGAGTTTTCTTTTTCTTTTTAAATCTGTATTGAATCAGGAAAGGCTCACTGAGATGGAAAATCTCGTTTCCAAGAGCATCCTTGCCGCAGCAGCAAGTCATGATATAAAAGCTGCAAGAATACAGATATCATAAAAACAGGAACAATTTAACTCACAAATACTGGCACAGCCAAAATGAAAAACAATGACCCATAGTGAGATCAGTCAAATCAATTGCAAAGAGAGACTATTTTTTTTTCAATTTAACAAGACTTCCAAGGAGTTCCAAGCTGATGAGGCAGAGCTGGTAACTCTGCTTCATTTTCAGAAATAAAGTCTTTTTGACAACCATATTAGTGAATAGTGAAAAATGTCAGTAGATATATGATATGCAGACTTTTAAAAATACATTTCTTTAGTTTTATGCAAAGTGGCAGAGAGTTGTGTTTATATTTTGGTGAGTGACAGGAACAACCGCGGTGACGTTTGATGACAGCCTCGCCGCCCCAACAGTGCATTCTGGGTCCAACCCAAGATGGCTGCGCCCTTGTAGAAGTGCTGAAGAAGTGCCTCTCCGGAGAAATTCTCGGGATTGTGTGGGATTTCCGTTAAAACCGTCGCACCAAATCAGCTACAAGGGTCGCTGGTTTGTGGAAGGAGACCACACGACCCCAGTCATCGATACGTGTGGCCGGTGCTTCGCGTGGCTGTGGCAGACTGTCCGTGTGAAGATGGGCCTCGTCTCCAGCCCCTTCCCATAGCGAAGAGCCGTGGGGAGAGGAGCCGCAGATTCCCCTGCAAGCACGCACCAGTCCAGCTTGGATTTGACGGGTTTGACATACTATACCGGCTGTGGACGCTGCCCTACAATTTTCTAACCAGGATTATTTGTGCGACCGTGTCGGTCATCGTCCGGAGACGGAGAGGTTCCTCAACCCGGGTTGATAATCCCACCGCACCAAGGTCTGCACGCATCTGCACGCTTCTCTGTCACTACTATAGCGCCATTTCTGCACATCTGCTCTGTCGCACTTGACTCTGTGCGTGATGTTTCGCAAGCTGCTTGCTTCAAATAGCACCTGCCTCTCATGCAGTGCGACAGCTGGCATCGATACCCAGAGCCAGCCTCGGGAAGAGCTGTCAAATTAGCCGCGCTAGTTTAGCTAGCTCTTAGCTAAGTTAGCCGGTGTATTTGCTAACTGTCCTGCCAGCTGCTCGCAATCAAAGCGCTCCTGCTGTGAAGTCCAGCTTTAAGACAGCCATGCCGGATTGCGATAATTTCAGGCGCACATAACACATAACCCAGTTATTGTTGCTCGAGGAGTGTTCACGTTCAGCTCCCATCATGACATAATCCAGGTGCTACACTGAAGAGGCAGCTACTCTGTTTAAAGTTGTAGTGAAGTAGAAGTTGAGGGTTGACCTGAAGAAATCCAGATGTGAGTGTGTTTGGTTTCAGTTGTTGTTGTGGTTTTCATTCAGGCAGGAGCGTCACAGCAGTCCTTAAACATGACTCATAACTATCATCCTATGAGCTAAACTAGAAAACTCAGCAGCTATGGAGTCAAAACATTTATTGAATTCAGAACCAACTTCCCATCGGTGCCTTCTGTTTTTACAGCCACTAAGTAAATGTGCTACTTCAGTAGAGAAACAAAAATCTGCATACTTCACTTTCCTGGGATGACGAGCTGTTTGTTCGAAACATTACAAAAGCCCTTGAGAGGAAGTTAGATCGTGTGTTGTGTAAGGCGTTGTATTGTTTTAATATTTAAAAAAAAGATGTATCTTACTTTGACGATATGAAATGTTTGCCCACATAAAATAGTCTAATATTGGTTTTGATTTAGATTTCTCTCTGGTTTCAAGTTATTTACCAAGCCACTAATGTATTAGCCAAATATTTGCTATTGTTGTGAGAGTAGAGTACCAGCCACAGCTAAAATTACCATGTTGTTGTATAACTTATCAAACCTGCGTTACTAACCAGAGCTCTCCCCTGCAGGGCCCTGATGAAAATGGACTCAGACTTGCTCCACTCACCGGCCGTGGGCCTCGCAGAGGAAGAGGAGGCCGACATGAATGACTGGAAACTTCCGTTGGCCTTCATGAAGAAACGACACTCGGAGAAGATTGAGGGCTCCAAGGCCTTAGCGCAGAGCTGGAGGATGAAGGACAGGGTAAGTTGTCTGCTCATCTGTGTCTGGAATAATTCTGCTGTGGTTTGACCTTGTAGGGGCTCGTTCTCCTGGGGCTCTGTCGGTCTAGTGCGTGCAGAGTTGTTGAGGGAATAAACTCATGCATACTTGTGCGACCTCATATACATCATTCTGTTGTTGTAAATACAGGTTAGCACACCAAAACTATTAATCCGACTCTATTATAAACTATTTCCACCTGTTTGAGTGCATTACATTACTTTACATTAATTCGTTTAGCTGACACTTTTATCCAAAGCGACTTACAATTGCTAAGTATGTCAGGTCGCACACCTCTGGAGCAACTAGGGATAAAGTGTCTTGCTCAGGGACACATTGGTGGATGTGTCTCTCTCACCAGTCTCCTCCACTGCACAATCACCACCCTGTAACTAAAATCTGCCGTGCCCAGCGTAGCTTCATATTTACCACACACATATTAGAGTGTATCAATCCTCTTATCTAACTTTGAAATTGTTGCTTAACACTAACTCCATACTAAAAGTGTCTTTGTGGATTAGGCGCTTGGCAGCCTAGACACCAGAGCGGAAAGATGACTGAAGTCTTCCTAGTTTGTGCTTAGCTGTGATTGGTGCATTAAGGGAAACGGTGGTGCTTAGGATGGGTGTGTTGGCCATCCACAACGCTGGTTTTCAAAATTTCAATCCATTAAAGAGACAAATCAAATGCACCGATGCTACACACTGTGCTCTGAGAAGACATCAGTCTTTAAACAGCCAGAATGCAGCAGCAAATCATTGGCTACCCTCGTCTTTATTACAGCGCCAATTCATTTTATTCTGCTGGAGGCTACCCGTGCAGCACTTTGACAGGGGAACCTCAAAGCTTTCCCTCATGAATGGCCACAGTGTATGTCAGCTCTCATAAAGCTGTCGTTTGATCCACTGCAGTGCTACCAACCTGATTCTTTCATTGCCTCGTGGCTACAGAGCAGCACCGCTATAATGATGGCAAATTCTACGTAGTCATTAATAACCCTCACAAACTCTGCACCTATTGTAGAATTGTACCCAAATGAAAATGTAACACCTCGCTGCTGTTAGGACATCAGTGGAATTACACCGCAGTGCGCACTAAAGTGTCATGCTTCAGGGAAATGTTGAATAAGAAGGCATCATTAAATGTGACTCCGGTATTGATTTAAAAGAGGTAATAGAAGCTGGCTGAAATGGGCATTCCTATCAGAAAGTCATGCTAAATCAACTGTGTAACATTTTTCATTGCTCAGAGCGTTTTCAGGCCGTAGCCCCTCATTTGTACACTTGTAAGAAGAATGTGTCCTTTCACATGTCTGGACTCAGAGAGCTACGACTAAAGAGAGCATTTTGTGTTTCACGCAGGGAGACTGTGTCTTTGAATGGAACTCTGGCATGGGGTTAAATGCGTCTCTTAAGATGGCAGTAATTGCAAAATTATTTGAAAGCCATGTTTTCAATCTTTTTCTAAACAAGATTGGGAAATGAAAGGCAATGGGTACAGAACCAGCTTGTTTTATGTACTTTAATTTATTTTTCTGCACTTTGTACCAGAAATATTCAGTAATAAGATAATGGTAATAATAGTAATTCAGGGTTGTTTTTTGGATTCATTTAGCATTCAGCTGTGTTGTAGGGCTGGACGATATGGCCAAAAATGTTATCACGATAAAAAGTTTCATATCTTTCGATATCGATAATTATCACGATAAGTATCAAATCAGTATATCTTTTGAGTTGGCTGATTTTTGCTGCTCAATGAAAGCTGAAGAAACCTAATGGCTAATTGTGGTTTAAACTCTTCTTTCTGGTCAGAGCATGACTAACATTTGATGCCAAACAGTGGATCACTTCACACATCTGAGGGAGAACATTCAAAACTTTTATGATAAAATCTTTTTCAACAAGTAAAATTAAGTAAAAGCTTTTTTTTCTGTCCTTTTTCCTCAACAAAATAAACATCTTAGTAAAAAAAAATCAGTCCTAATTCGTGTGTGATTCAAGTGAATCAAATCAAAAATTTATTGAACATTTGTTATATTGTTATTGGAAAAAAAATTGCGATAATTATTGTTGTTTTATTGTCCAGCTCTACTGTGTTGTCAAATTTTTTACTCACTGAAGGTCAGCAGGTGCAACAACCAGCGCAAAGTGGTAGGTCATGTGTGTAGGCGCAGCCAAACACACCTGCTATTTTGGTTCATGTATGTGCAGCAGCACAAAGCGCAAAAAGGCTGACTGAAGTTGACACAGTATAAAGCTACAGCTTCTGTTAGAATTACTCGTTAATCATCAGTTGAGACTGATGTCAAGTATTTAGTTTGCTCTTGTTGACAGAATCATCAGGTTGGCAGCAGATTGATGTTGCACCAGAAACAGACGTCTGTTCTCAACGCAAAGTCCAAGACTTGTTTTCCACCAAGTCGCTTTGCCCTGCCTCATTTCAATGAACCTACCACCTGTTAGTGCGTCTCTTCCCACCTGTGCACCGTGCGCTCTGCACAGACGGGCAAAGCGGATTTCAAGGACAGGAGCAACATACCAAATGGTCGGAGAGCTGCTTGGGCTGGATGCCACAAAAATGTTATGTTATTCTGCAGCTTGCTTTTCAGTTGTTTATGGGTGACCAACCACATACATCACTTGGCCTGTAATTGTTCTGACTGATTTACGCTTTTGGACAGTATTTTTTTTGCGGCGTCGAGTGAGTTGGTATGTGAACAGTTAAGCCTGGTGAGAGAAATGTGCAGCGAGAGGCTTACAAGTGGGCTGTCAATGATGTTCTGCACTGTGGGAAATCAGAGGTCTTTGCTCTTGGAGACATGTGTACACACACACACTCACACTCTCAGAGTTGTCTCTGTATGAACACAGTAGGAGAGAGAGCGCCCTATTGGTCAAAATGGTGTGTTTATTCCCCTGTCGGGCCAATAAAAGCTACTCAGTTGTGTGTGTGTGTGTGTGTGTATTTGCAATTGTACACAGCTGTTTTTGTGTCCATCTCTGTGTGCTGCATGATTGTGTCTCCTGCACCTGCCAAGTAGAATCATGATTATAGTTTTCAGATATACTGTACAAATGGCCGTCAGTGTCTTACAGTCCGATGTTCAGTGTTCGTGTGATTAAGTTTACAAAGATTTTATGTAAGTTTGATTGGTTCTGTTTGAGAAACTTTAAAAAAAAAAAGACACTAATTCAGTAAACAGTTGTTGTGAGTAGTTGTTTCTCGCACTCACAGTGAACATAGAACATGACACCTGTATGTTGGTAGCAAACAAACATGAACCTCGACCTGATAAGATAAGTGATTGCAGCACAGGCTTTGAGCATTATGGACACTTGTTTTTATCCTGATGCCTCACAAACATCAACTGACATTGTAGGTTGAAACTAAGTCAAAAGTTGCAATAGGAAAAAAAAAACAGTTTGAAATGAAATAAAAGTCCTGTGTATCCATAACCATCCAACTTTAGTCTCAAACTGAGGTTCATGCATCTGGCCCCAGAGGGTTAAACATTGAACAGAAAAATTGCCTCAAAGCTGGATGTAAGGTGACCTACCTTACGTGCAGTGAAACCTTTCTCTCCCTAACTTTTATACCTCACAATCCCCTGTGGAGCTGTAAGGTGTATGACGTCAGTGGCTTGACGCAAACTTGATGCAAACTTTATGTCCACCCCTTCCTAGTCTAACGCTGTAGCCTCTTTATGAACCCTGCCAGCGTCCTGTCTGCCTCTGAATGCTCATTTGTCCCGGCCCGATATCCTGTCAGACATAGAAATGGTGTCGTTGAGGCTTATTTTTAGAAATATGTGTGTATGCGACCTGTTCAGCTTGTGAAGGTGAATCAGAATTGATTTGACTTGCCAATAACAAATGGAAAGGACTGTGTCATGCTGGCAGTCTTGTGGAGACCGAGGGGCCATGCGAGGCACAGTGGAAGGTGTACAGTAGAATCATTGGCTCTCGTCTTTATTATAGTGTCAGTTTATTTAAAAAAAAAAAAAAAAAAATTCAGCCAAACATGATAAAATATAAGATGTTCAAAATCCTCTCAGTGCATTTACATGGGCATCATGCTGTTTATTGCTTACGTTGTTTTAGAAGTTTTTGTGTGGTTTGGAGAAAACGCAGGAAGCGGTTTGTGTAGCTCTTCGTCTAACAGCTCCCTATGACGTTTTTTGTTTTTCCTTTGCCCCTCTGCAGTATTTCAAATGTGTTCGCTGCCCTGTAATTCCCAATATATCCATATCTTATTATGTACACCTGTTTTGTTGAAGAATAGCAACACAAACAAAGTTCGTCTTTGTGTTTCCTTCAGATGCTTCACAGTTAAAGCCTCCCGCTGGGTTACCAGTGGAAACACAGCTCAACACTAACTTTTAAAAGCGGTTGTTGGGCTGGCAACCAGGCATCATCTTATAGTTGTCAGCTTAATGATGAAAATGTGTCATTAACGAATGTTTTAAAGCCTTTTTGCAGCAGCCAGCAACATCAGGCTTGATTTAAACATTGCTTACTAACTGTGCTTCTGGAAGTGTTGAATACTTTGGTTGTTATATTTTTCAGTGCTACGCCTTCAACTTTGGCTTTGCAGATATTGCAAGCAGCTGTTGGAGTTCTTTTTGGCTCCCTCTATGCTATGTTAGCTACCTAGCAAAATGTTCGGGGCACTGCTGACGCATTGCGTAGTATCTCTGTCAGTGATTTGAATAGATCGGCAGAATAGATTGGCCCCCTTTGTCACCGATGCCCAATCCAACTATTTGAGTCAGCATAGGGCCGATATCTAATAGTTATGTATCTGTTATAAGCTGCAAGCTGCAAAAGTGAAAGCTGAACACAAAGGTGGAAGTGGAAATGTGTGTGTTCACGGGGCTTGGTACAGCTCTGCGCACATGGATCAACCCGAGCCCATGGAAATGCATTATTAGTATCCCTGTTATGATTCGGTTTTTGGAGAACCCATTCCAGGTTATGTGCGTGCTCATGTTTCATACCCAGATAAGCCCTTCCTCTGTTTTTGTGAAAAATGATGTACTACTTGGAGTGCTCTGATAGAAATCAAAACACCTCATTCAGATTTCTGATCACTGAGACCTTCTTGCTGTGAGGCGACAGTGCTAACCACTGCGCCACCGCGCCCGCCCTTAGTAGTAGTTAGTAAAACAAAAAATATAATGAAAATCTGACACTGGTAATGCAGAGGATGTTAAATGTAATGAAATAATCCTGACTGTCTTCATTGCTGCTGATTAGATGACAAAGCAAATCTATACAATACGTTCGATGCAAATGTCATCCTCAGTATGATCAAAACCAGGATAAGACTCAGAACTGGGACTCTGTTGTGTCTATTAAACATTCTTTTCTGCAGTGGTGTGTATTTTGTTCTCACTATCTGACACACTAGCACAACAAGGCTTTTACTTTAACTATGATTCACCATGACCTTTATGATAGTCTATCACAATGTTTTAGTATTTGTCATCAGTGGCGTAGTTGTTCCCTTTATCTTCCCTAATGCCCACAGCACTGTTGTAATTAAGACAGTGACAGCACATTGGTGTTGAATTGTCAAAGCAGTTTGTAGCTGTGTGAAAATAGCCTGCGGGTGTTTGCAAAACAACGTTCTTCCCTCAGATTTTAAAATTGAACACATCGGGTCATTTGTCATTTATGTAATCTCCCTTTCGGACTTACAAAGAGCTCAGGGCAGTCCTGTTTTGATCTTAAAAAAAACAAAAACATATATATGAATATTGAATATAAGTTGTCTGGTTGTGTTGGACAAACACTCACGCAAGATTAATTTAAATTTCTCCCTTATCCCTCCCTGCTGGTTTTCACACACACACACACACACATTGCCTGCTGGGTTTTTCGACTTAGGAATAATGAAATCAATAAGTCATCAATATCCAAGCCCATTGTAATAATGTGGAAATGAGACATGCAGTCTTTGCCGCTTCATCTTCTGCATCATTAGTTGAATTCAATCAATGTACACTTTTCATTAGGCAGTATATAGACTTTTAGCCACAGAGGCATGAAAACAAAATGTGTTTTCACTAAAAATAATTACATGCAAGTGATTTCATACTGGTGTTGAATTATGGCGCCAGGTTCACTTTAAGATTACTTGTTAGCAAGCTTCTGCCGTGCTGACGTGCGCTTGAGCAAGATACTGAAGAAAGATGCAGTTCTGACACTGGCTTTGACCTGACCTCTGACCTTCCTGTGTGGAAAAAGGAGGCCAAACCTTGTGACACATTTTTAAGCACCTGTGGGATTTCTGGATTTCCGAGAACTTCGTGTATCCTCGGGGGTTTCATTGAAGCCATTAGCTGCATGAAAATGACTCAGCTTGAGTTTATATCATCTTTCATATCCTCTTTTGTATCATTGTCATTAGAGGAAGCAAAAGGCTCATGCTTTTTATTGGGAATGATGATTAATGTACTGTAACACTCTGTAGTCGCGGTAGAGATGAATGTGGAGACTTTGGCAAGTGAACAGCATCATCCAGTAGTAAGTGCCTAAAACAGTCCAACTTTTTTATTGCAGCCAAACTACCTGCATCACGATCTTATGCTTTTAAATTGTATGTTTTCAATTTAGAGTTCAGGGCTTCGTCTTTCACAGCAAAGAGTCACTACTAATCCATCACTTAATTTCTTCCCACTAAGGCAACTTTTTTAGATTCAATGAGAAAAGTGCAAACGCAGTAAAACTTCTGCACATTTGCAAACGTTTTGGATATTATGCAGTTGTATAGATCTTTTACATGTAGGTCTGTAACACTGTGAGAAAGAAGTAGGGTGTTGCTGGAAATGTACTTGTACCTCCTTATATAAATAAAGGTTAGAATGTTTGTGCAGACAGACACTTGCACAAATAGTGTAGGTGTACAGGATGTCTACAGTAAATACTTCTGTGTCTACTTGTATATTTTCAGTCTTGCACACACGACCAGTTGTGGTGCTTGTAGGATCTTGACAACGACATAGGTTCTTACGCAAATACCCATCCAGCTAACAGCCTCAGTGTGCTTAAAACAAAGTCCTTGTCCAAGCATCTAACTGCATCTGAAACTCTCTTTCTGGCTGTAATGATGACAGCTTTTGTTGGACAATTTTCGGAACTTTCCAAGACAAAAATTCTGAAAATGAACGTGCACTTTAGGAAGCTATTGTAATAAGAATGTGTGCTAGTGTGAGCGAAGGCAGGGTTTCTACTTCTTTTTCAAGCAGAGGTTGAAAGGTCATTTTGACAGACAGGATTGTAAAATTTCCCTATTGCCCGCCAATTTAATCAAATTTTTTAGTAATAATGAGCCATATAGCCTATTTAATATCATTTAATTTTCAAAAAGAGGTCGATCCCAGTAACATTTAATATACAGAAATGACAGATGATGCAAGGGGATGGAGAGAAAAGGTGAACAGACACTTTGCATGTCACCACACAAAGCAGATAAATGACTTTTACCTCCTTCATAACATTAATTGCCGCTATCTGATAAACATTATCAGAATTACTTGCTTGTTTTTCACCCTCCACTGCATCAGTCCCTCTTTTTTCACCTCATTTATCAATCACAATACAATTATTGGGCTTTCTAAAGAAACATCAGACACTCTTTTGAGATAGCTATGCTATGTAGCAATATAGCATAGTAATGTGCATGTTAGGTCAAAGAGAAAACTAGTTGAAAATGGCTACTTAATATGCACACTCGCCACCAACTGAACAGGGGTCCTGGTAGAGTTGGTCTACATGTGGTTATAGTTTTGCTATGGCAACCGGCAGCGCTTGTAGAAGCAGCAGCCGGTAGCTCCTTCAAACTACACTACACTTCACTACACTTCTGTTTTTGTTTTTTTCCGGCTTTATTTCCAAAACACATGTTACCTCTGACATGATATGATGGAGGCAGGGTTTTTGGATTAAAGAGCAGCAGACCGCAATGCACACGGCCCATGGAACAGGACCAGGCGCCATGGCGGGCCAGTGATTCCTCAGAGGAGGGGAGCCATGCTGGCTCAGCTTGCACTTAATTCTCCTCTTAAAGATCCAGTCTGGACAAAATGGGACTTAAAGTTGCGGTCCATCGTCCTTAGGCCCCATCCACAATAAAAAACGAATACAATCTCCTTCCACAGAGTTTTAGCTGCCTATCAGAGTTGATCTCAGTCTATACTAAAAAGACTGAAAACGCACATCAAGTGGCCGTTCACGTACACTGGGCATGTGTGTAAACAAGAAGCAGATGGCTATTCGGTAGTTACAGAAGATTTGGCGAAAGAATAAAGTACTACAGACGAAGAACCGCACCAGATTTTATTTTGCATGGACCAATAATGAGCTAGAACAGTTACTGAATGTAACACGGGAGTTAAAAGTGACTGTGGCGGCAACTGGGAGTCGTCGCAAAGTAAGTACAACGACATTCACTTTAGTCTGCACTAAAACGGTACCTGGAGTTTTAAAACGAAAAACGGGGTCGAACAAATTCAGTCACTGACAGAGAATATTCAGTACTCGCTTGTTTCAGTTTACCCACAAATTCTGTCACTTTTTGTACAACGCTGTGAATGCGTTTTACAATCTGAGGTGCTTGCTGAAAGCATCCCCATTTCCTTACACACAAGAGACACAAATTTCTTGGAGGGAGGAAGAGTGATGCTGTCTGGAGGAGGCTGTGATAGCAAGCTTTTAGCCCTGACTTTTAATGTGGCCGTTTGTTTAAATCATACTGAACCCTTTATAACACTCCTGCTGCTCCTCCTGCTGAGCTTGCAACCGTCCACTTTGGCAAAAATATTTTCCACATACTTTGTTTTACACATCCCCAAAACACTCCTCCTACCTCAAGAGTAGTCCACTCTGTTTTCTGGACTTTCAGCTCAAGCGTCCAATATCTGACCTGTTGCTGCCAGCTAGCTTTGGCACGCCGGGAGGAGATCGATGCTCCCCGCCATTTTAATAACCTTCATTTATTTCGGGCCTAACAAATGGAGTAATCAGGGGCCATTGATCGACGCAGTGAGCGGCGCTGGGGGCTATATGGGAGTCTTAAAAGGGCGCAGAGGGAAACGGCTGGAAAGTCCCCTGGAGTCCCGTGCAGTTGTTAATGAGAAGAGGATGGCAACCAATTATATGCACAGGGCCAAACAGGAAGACACATGCTCACATGTATTAGTTTATCTCTGTCTCATTCTGTAGTTCTGTTACTTTTTTCACACTGCATCACTTTTTATCACAGCAAAGGCTCAGACTTGGTGCTTGAAAACGCAAAGTGCGCTCCTTTTGATGCTCTGTCACAATCTGTCCTTTTTTCCTCTCCTCCTCCCTCTGCTTTCTCCTCACACAGATTAATTGATTATTGGGAATCTATTCTGTCCAGCATACCATATCTATTAAAGTCTATAATCTCACTTGATGGCTTCTGAGACAGGCAAATTTGATAGAGAACCACTTGTTATTGGTACCTTGCTCATCTTTCACTCTTCCTTGTTATCATTGTCTTTAACGTTCCTCTTTCTTTTGATTTGAGTCCAACTCTGTGTGCTTTTTCTAGGGATGCAATTCCACTTTTGTTGTCATTGTTCAGTAGTAGTCAAAAACAGTGAAAAATGGCCACCACAAGTTCCCAGAGTCTGAGGTGATGTCAAATTTCTTGTTTTGTCCAACCAACAGTCCAAAACGCAAAGTGTTCAAATTACACAACAGCACAGCCTCAAATTTAAAACAACTGGAGTCGATGGATTTTTCATTTTTTACCTGACTACTTTTTGACTTACTTAAGTGATTAGTAGGTTATTGAATGTTGTCAGTATATCTTTTTAATAAATTTTAGCTTCTTTCTTTAATTTCCTTGAATATAAGGGTAGAGCATACAGTAGCCGTAACAATTTCTTTCTTTATTTAAAGCACACCTCCTGCCGTTTATCAGTGCTGATGAAAACCATGAGATGTTGTTGAAAGCCCCAGAGAAAGCTAGTACTTTTGTTTTCTACGACTTAAAGTTTATTTAATTACATATTATCTATAACAATAAACCAGTTAAGATTTCTTTTTTTTTCTGAATGTGGCTTCTGCATTGCCCTGCTTATATCACAGTTATAAATCAGTTTGTATAGAGCCGTTCAGTTCTGTCTGCTTTCATTAATGTTTATTTTACCTTTAATGGGAACTACACCCAACCTTATGAACAAAGTCTAAGGTCTGGCAGTTTCCCTCAGGGTAGATTGTTTTTTTTTCTGCCCAATAAATTTACCAGCATTTTACCTCGTAGCAAGCCAGTTATTTCCGAACCTGGTTGATATATGAGCTACTACTTTTTGTTTTCACTGTTGTTTTTCTGTGTGTGTGTGTGTGTGTGTGTGTGTGTGTGTGTGTGTGTGTGTGTGTGTGTGTGAGTGAGAGAGTGAGAGTGAATGTGAAATAAACAAGCAGATAAATCAATGACAATAATGTGGACCACATCTGTGTGCCGTCACACTCAAAATGCCACGTAGCACCGCGATGATGAGCTGGAACAGAAAACCACTGTTCCTCATCCATCTGTATTATTCTCATGCAAATAAATGTCAAATCTATTATATATAGACTGCGTTGGATGCGGGATGAAAAAAAACAACAACTCAATTTTCATCAAGGCTGTTTATATTAGGGATGTTAATTATCTCACCATCTTGAGCCACTTAATTGTAACTGATCCACACCGATGTGAAACCACTGTGGTGCTGCGGGTGTAGTAGTCGATGTCCTCCCCGTACCTCTGGTTGCGACAGCTTAGTCATTCTGTAGCTTTTGTGTATTTTGAGTGTGGGGGGGCAAAAATGTTGATCCTCTGTGACTTTACTTGTTGAAAATCAACTACTTATTACCATCTCTTGACATTTTATCTGCCATGACAGTAACACCTTTTCTCTCTCGCGCATTAAAACGTCTCCAAAGTGTGCTGTCATTTCAGCTGATGTATTTTAAAGGGCAAATCTGTCCTGGTTCTTTCCAGTTGAGTCGGTGTCTTTGTAGTATCTTTTAGATAAGATGGATGTCTTTCCCAGGATATTAGTGGTGATATTTAGCAACCCTCTGCAGAGCTTATAGAGAGCAGGAACGCTCATGTGCACATCAACAGTTTTATCATTGAGTGAAGGCTCTTGAGCTTTCTTGTGCATGTGTATTGTAGAAGATCACATTTCAACACTGAATAAAATCACTGGCAATAAGGTGTTCTTTCTGTAAACAGCGGATGCAACTGCATCCTGCCTTTATTTAAAGAGAGAGATTTAGAAATGCCGAAGTTGGGACAAAATCATGGGAAACGCCTCATAGTTTAAATATATATTATATATAATAATTATAAGCTGTCCAGCCACCCTTTGCCATCCAAACGGCTTGCCTCTTTATTGGATTTTCTGTCACTAAGGTCCTGAGCTGTGTGTTCAGGAACATGAGACCATTCTTGAAGGGTAGCTTCCAGTTCTTTGAAAGATGAAGGAAGTGAAAATCTTTACAGTAGGTCTCATGACACCTCACTTTTAGTTTTAGATGTGATGACAGGGGAGGCCATGGTTGGCTTTTAGCTTCTTTCTAGTGTTCTTAAAACAACTCTTGAGCTGTCATTGGATTTAAAGACACCATCACAAGTTGGCAGCAGAAAAGTGTGTATTTGAGACATCTGTTGGCTCTCTCCAAACATACAGTCATTTAAGATGTCTGACTTAAATGACTTATAGTGCTCATTAGGCTAGGTTACTTGCTCCGCAGGTGTTTTTCTTGCATTGCCCCTCATTTGTTTCTTTATTCCATCTCTACAATACATGGCAACTTTGGGAAGTTCACAATAGCCAGTTAATGTGATCATTTATCTCTGTGGCAAATTTTAATGATTGAACATTTAGTGTTTAGCTGCTATCGGAGCATGTTTTCTGTTCCTCATTAAAAATGATTTTTTTTTTTCCCCCGGTTGGTCAGACTGAAATATCTCAACAACTACTGGATAAATTGTGAGACATTCATGGTCCCCAGAAGATGAATCCAAATGACTCTGGTGATCCCCTGACTTTTCCTCTAGTACCAGCAGCAGGTCACATGTTTTATTTGGCCAATACTGCACTTATTTGCACTAATTAGCAAATGATTGCATGCTGAAACGCAACCAAGATTGTAAACATGGAAGACATTATACCTGCTAAATATTAGCATGATAACAGTCTCATTGTGAGCATGTAAGCATGTAGACATGAGCATTTTAGTCTCACAGAGCCTGTACTTTTTAGGCTGTGGACCAGGTGTCGGCACATAAGTTTGGCATCAGCCATGGCATAAGCCTTTAGATGGCGGGGCAGAACATTGTCAAATGAAAATTTAAAACCACTTGTTGGTGTGCCTGTTTAGCTTAGTAACGCACAGGCCTCTTAATCAGAGGGTTGTGTGATCAAACCTCACAATGTGTGATTAGATTTTCTCTCCCAATTTAACAAAGTAATTATGAAGAGACTGTTCCCATGCTCACAATAAAGCATTTGCTGGAGTGGCAGCTGCTGTGTGGAGGATCCGCCACGTTGAATGCCATCCGAAACCAATGAGGGCGGAGTGGTAGTGGGTTGTTAAACCCTTCAATAATGAGCGAGCACTGATGCCGGCTTGTTGAAGGTGAAGAACGCCCTTTGCATCATAGAGAACCTTTCTGTCAATGTGAATTCTGTGTTTTCTGTGTTTGCTGGTTAACATGCGGGATTTTTAAATTACGAAACATTTCATGACACCATTCTCAGGTTAACAACGTAGCCCAAAGGTTAGATTGTGTTTAATTAAAAAAAATAGAAGAAATGCTCTTGTCTGTTGTCACAATACAGCTTGTATTGTTTTTACTGAATTGTGTTCATCTCTTTCAAAAATCTTCAGCCAAAACAAAATAGCCTACATTAAAAGATATAGAATAATAGAAGATGACACAGAGATACACAAGGAGATCATGTAATAAGAAACAAAGACCTTAAAGTTAAATAGACCTAATAGTTAAATCTTTATACATTTTAACTGTTTTGAATTCTTCAGTCTATATAATGCTTCAATATAATGTTTGATTTCTTTTGAAATGGTATATTTGTAAATGCAATATTTTTCATAGGCCTATAAGATAAAGAGGTTCAAATATATAGGCTTTTCTTTAAAATGAATATCGGTCTTTTCATAAAAGAATACATTTCTTCTTCGTATATATCTAAAGTCTTGTTCTTAAAGAATTATTTGACACAAACAGAAAATCAATGGCAAATGCTTTCAGTTAGCATTATCATCATTATCAAAAAAAAACACTTTTGCTCAACATCAATCGTGAATTTTAACACAACTATTGTTTATTTGATACACATATTATAGCAGTGAGTGCAGCGGTAACGCCAGATCCTATTTATGCTGGGGTAAGAGGGTAGTTCGTCTGAAAGTTGGCCGCTGTATTTATACCCTACGGCGATTAGGGAGCTCGATTTGCCCGTGAGAGTGATGCCAACCAGAGTTCACTCCGTGTCAGAGTGGAAGTGCCGAGGGTCTAGTTTCGGGAAAGCCCTTAGTTTTCGGGAATATTGCGCTAAGCAGTAATGGAACTGCCAACGTAGTTTAATTTTTCACAGTAACCACATATTGTGTTCATATAGAATAGTATACCCAAGCAGAAAACATGTTCACCGGTTCATGATGCACACCATGCAGACAGGAAAAGGGCGAGGGGTGGGGAGGTCAGGTGGAGATGTAGTGTGTCCCACTTACTGACCTTTTGTTGGTTGGAAAGTAGAGTCTCCTTAATTACAGTCCTCCTCACCCTGCTCAGCTGTGGGACATCATGTAACCCACTGTACACACACGACGTGTGCTGTATGGGTCTATAATACACACAGAGACAGTATCTAACACCACCTGCTAAAGGTCACTTGGCACTATTGCATTGACCTACATGGTGATTTGTACATGTATAAACTATCAGGTGGCTATTCCTCTCAAAACAAGTGTGTATACAGTTTTATACCCCAGTATTGACATTACCAAGTGGGAAGCTTACGGTCTGAGATGTGAATCCAATGTGGAAGTCCCTTAAACCTGCATTCTATCCAACGGCCAGCAGGGGGCAACTCTTCTGGTTGCAAAACGAAGTCTGGTTTCATTCGAAATAATGGTAAAATGACCCTACTTCTGAGCTGATTTATTACCTCAGTAAACACTTTTCTAATGAGTTAAATGAGTCTCAGTTGCTAGTTTCACGTCTTCTTCAACACAACATGATGTTCATTTAGTAAATTATGGTCCCATTTAGAGGAAAATAGACCATAAAGCAGAGTATCCTTTAGGGCGGGATTATCTATGATTGACTACTCGTTAACATGCCAATCTGTCAATCAGGCTAGATAGAGTGACTCATACCCACGGCACTGTGTAAATATAACCAGCACTGTTGAAAAAGCATGTTAGGAGTTGGCTGTTCACTTTCTCTGGTGAGTACATTTAGTTTTAACCCTGTTGTTCGCTAGAAAAAAAATTTGTCAGCCCTGTTACAATGACAGTTAATGTGAATTACAGATGCACCTAGCTAAGCAAGCTAGCTAGCTGTAGCTAACAGTCCACAAACCAACCGGTGACGTCACGATGACTGCGTCCCCTTCTTATATACAGTCTATGGACATTACCCAACCTTGACTTATGGACAGTGAATGTATCATGTTAACAGTGTGGCTCTAGGGATGGCAGTGCTGTTTGTTCTACAGAGTCTGGGTCCAGATTAAAGTAAATCTGAAAAACTATTGGATAGATTTCCATTAAACTTTGACATTGATGGTGCCAAGCGTGTGAATCCCGTCAACCTGGTGATCCCCTCACTTTAAATCTAGGGCCACAAATAGGTCAAAGCTTTCACTTATCCAGTGAAATCTCTCCATGTCTACTGAAGGACTAGCCCTGGATTTTGTACAGATCTTCATGGTGCCCAGAGGAAAAATCCTAATGACTTTGGTGATCCCCTGTCCTTTCTTGAAGGGCCTCCATGAGGTGAAATGTCTCCATAACTTATTGGATGAAATTTAGCGCATACATTTATTTCCCTCAAAGGATAAATTGTAATTACTTTGGTGGTCATTTAACTTTTCATCAAGCACATCAGCTTAGTCAGTTCTCAGTTTGCCCACATTGTTGCTGGTTCATCTTCCAGTAACAAAGCCTGGTGTGTTGAGGGAAGCTTTTATGACTCTTATAGCAATTACAGTTGTTCTATGTAGCCTTAAAAAATCCAGAGTCCTTGTTTTGACCTGATTTCAGTAAAACCAAACCGTAACAAAGGAGCTGGAAGAAACATTTGTGCCCTGTGTGGAACCCTGCATTTAGCTGACCCACGGCTAATTGGAGACAAGAGTGCTGTCCCAGATGAAAGGTTATCAGACTTTGATTTACAGAGTGACATGATGATGAAGCAGTCAGTGGTCAGCTTGGTCAAGCAGTGCCATCATCAGTAACTGTCCTCGTGAGTTGATCAGAGACAGAGATGAGAATGTTGTGGAGCCTCCTTTAACAAGTTCATCATATTAACTAAACCAACAAACTAAACCCAAATAATACCAAGGGAGCATGCACTACATTTTAGTAAAAAGTTTGTCACTTTTTAACACTGCATCAATGTCAACAAACAATCTATACAAGATACACATGTTGTCACATGTATATTTTGTGCTGTTGGAAGACAGAGAGCTTTGTTAAAGGAGAAGAGTTCCTGTAATCATTAGTTACAGGTTGGGTGCCAAGGTGTCATGAAGGTGTTTGCTGTGCACAAAGAAAAGAGTCTCTGAGGTGCTGACAGTGGAGATGGAGTGATGGGTCACTGTTAACTGCAATGTGTAATTTGCACTGTAGAAGACCTGTCTGATCAAGTGTGTGTGTGTGTGTGTGTCAGGACTTGCCACATAACCCCTGGATCAATGGTTGTTCTATTTCTGCTCCCTTCCTGTCCCAGTGGTTTTCAGAGTCGTGGTTCATTACCTTGTGTGGCATCAGTCTGTTGTGATTCTACTCTTCCAAATGAATACCTGCAACCTGACCTGTACAGTCAGTGACAAACCTTTGACTGCAGGTTAAATTCCTTGATGGACTGAAACTAGCCTCAGTTTCAGACATAATGGAATCCCTGGACCAGATGGAGTAAAACGTGGAAGGGAAGATAATAACTCCTTTCTCAAACTACTGTTGAGTTTCCCCCCGGGCCAGACACTTAACCTTCACTGCTCCACTGGAGCTTCAGTAGCCAGCAGCAGCAGCAGAATGTGGTTTACTGGAAAACTCCCAGAACGGACCTGAGTACAAGCATGTGTGCTCACTCCAGTTTCTCTGATGAATGAAGATTTAATGTTGTGTTAGAAATGAATCCAGTAGTTTGTTTTGAATTAAACATCAGAGAGTGACGTGAGGGTAATGTTGTGTCCGGTGTCTTCTCCCCCAGATGAAGACTGTGAGTGTAGCGCTGGTGCTGTGTCTCAACGTGGGAGTGGACCCTCCTGATGTGGTCAAGACCTCCCCTTGCGCCAGACTGGAGTGTTGGATAGGTGAGTGAGTCCCCACAGACGCACACCAAAATGAAAGCAAAAGGGTAACCAAGACAACACTGCATAACACAACAACACAGTCGAACCACATCATTCATCATCTGAACATACAGATATTATGCACACTAGACTAGAGGATATTTTAACTTTCATGCATGTCTAAATACTGTCAGGAAAATGAAGCGCACCGCAGAGGCGACGGGTTTATAACAACGCATCTGTGTCTGATCAGCCCTGACCAACAGGAGCAAAAATCAAACAGAGGCTATTAAGTAGCGGTAAGCTACACAAGACTGCTGTCAACTTTAAATTGACAGTAAAAGTTTAGCTTTTACTTTACAGCGTTTAAGGGCGCTCTCTGTCGTTCCCTCGGGAGCTCAATTCATAAGTCCTCTGTCAGCGAAGGAGGAAGCAGTCTGCCCTCACCAGAGCAACACAATGTGACACAGAACAAAAACATCGAATGGGAACCTCAAAACCACTGTTGAGCTCCCCTGAGACTGCTTGACTCCAAGGAGTGAGGAAAGCACATGAAAGAGGGAACACATCTTAAAGTTTCAGAAACTTTCTCGGCGGTTTCTGAGGACACTGACATTGTGCGGAGATGCCTCTTGATTTTAGAGGCTATATTCGGGAATGTTATGGAGTACAGGCAAAGGTAACGTCCTAAAATGCACCATGGAGTTTAATAAATGACACATGCTACAGCTATATATGCTAATCGAGGGGCTAACCTGTGCTTGTCAGTGGCCATCATGAGTTTGGTGCGTGTGCCTTTTACATACTGGCAGAGTTAAACCTTTTCATCATAACAGGAAATTATAAAATGGTGTTGTAAGCTCACCACGCAATATGTAGGCACAAGACATACTGATGCAATATTCCTTTTTAACCATCATACGGCACTTAGAGGACACTACTCTCTCATGTCTTTATATTTAAAATTCTTCCATATTCAATTTGAGAAAAAAAAGCAACGATTCTTTAAAATTTATTATTAAAAAGTCATTATTTTGTATTTTGAATTTTCTTAAATTAGCTCATAAGTTATATTTTCCTTAAGAACTTATAATTTGATTCAGAATTTTTTTTTTTGTCTTGTTGTGATAAGTAGGCCTCATTCACCAAAAAGGGCAGTGGTTTCGTTTTCAGCAGGATGCATGTCAGGATCTCCTGCATACTATACTTAGTACATTCTTCAGTGCCTGCTGAGCACAGTTTGATCCGTCCTCAATCTATATTCTGCTATACGCCATGCTGATTTACTCTCATCAATATTTCATCCTGAGGGGAGGGTTGCTGCTATTTTTCCAAACCCTAGTTTTGATTTAACAAGAAAAATTCTTTTGATGCTGAAATCATAAATTATAACTTGACTATGTAAACATGACATGAAGGAATCTTTGGCCCGAATGTTAAATAATGTCAGCCTGCTTGTTTGGATTATGTCATTTTATGGGTAACATCGTCAGGAATGTAAATGTATGCGGTGAATAATATCATTACAGTTGGTTTTTCAGCTCCAGATTGAGAGTGTGTGTGGTCCTGCTATGCTGTGACTGTTGTGTGCTGTGTGTGTGTGTGTGATCGCAGTGTGTTTACACTCTGTGTTGTCTTGCCAGATCCTCTGTCGATGAGTCCACAGAAAGCCCTGGAGACCATCGGGGCCAACCTGCAGAAGCAATATGAAAACTGGCAACCCAGGGTGAGTGTGTCACGTAAACCAGCCTCCGTCCTTTTTTTGCCACTGTGTGGTGCATACAGGTA
>JAPMOB010248463.1:31337-50322 GCA_029875015.1 Lepomis gibbosus
GGGGGGGATCCGTTTAGTCATTCTCATGCTTTTTTAAAGATGCTGTAGAAATAGGTTTATAGATCTTGGCAGACTATCTTGAATATCCAGAGTGTCTTTTAGGTTTTTGCCAATCCTGTGGACCTTACTGATGTGCGTCACCTTTCTCTCAATCAGCAATCTTTTCTCAATAAACTGCGTGATTATTAGAGCGATGAACCCCTTCCCCCACACTTCCAGGACAAGGGCATCTATCTGTTTTCTCTGCGTGTCACTTTTAAAGACACTAATTTCTCAGTGAGACAAATACAATTATAGTGCAGGACAAGCCTTAGTAAATCTGTGAGAACTTGAACTGGATGACCTCGCTTGTGTGTGAATTAGCAGACAGAAAATTTTGATGTATGTGAGATTGAAGGGACAGCTACTGCACCTAGCTTGGTAGCTACTCTGTTTGTTTTACATTTAGCGTGTGTGTGTGTGCATGCATTCACATCATTGCCAGCAGCAGCACTTCTCCTCAGCTTGTAGCTGTATTAGAGCTCAGTGTTTTACCAGAGGCTCCTCTTTTGTTGTCCTCCCCGAGCAGCCTCTTGGCCTCCGCATTGTAAATGGCCAGTGTTTAGACAGCATATTTGCTGTCATTACGGCATTAGCTGTCATTGTAACGGCTGACTAAAGGGCAATCTACACCGCCAGCATTTTTCTGAAGCATCTTAGACGTCCACCACTCTGTTTTATATAACAGTTGCATTTTTATTTCAACATTTCTGCTGAACCACTCAGACTCAGTCACACCTCAATATACAAACCCCTCCGTTATTTTTACACTAAGAGTGTATTTTCTTCCTCTGGCACACATAGTGAAGTGTAATCTCCATTGGCAGAAGCTCAAAACACTTAAACAATCAAGTAATTCTGATTATTGACAGAAACTTAATCAGCAGCATTTTTGATAATTGATTTAATCGTCATTCACTAGTTCCACATTCTCAAATGTAAAAATGTGCTGCTTTTCTTTCAGTGTCAACTTGGACTCTGAGAAATTGTTAAGGGCATTTTTCAATTTTCTGACATTTTATAGTCATGTAACAAATTCATTTATAAATGGGAATCATCGTTATTTACAGCTCACAAAACACACATTAAAACAGACAAAACAAAAAGAGAGCCTGCACAGCTTTCACACACGACATAGTGCATCACACATATCGCCTCATTTCTAGACAAGAGAGTTACAAGCAACAATTTGTGTGTGTGTGTGTGCGTGTGTGTGGTTGTCCTCACCTGCCTTCATGTAATTCTGCAAGTCTTCTTCACTGTGAAGTCCTCCACAGTCTGCTCTAGGTTCAACTTTTCTGCTAATTCATTCTCAAAGCATAATATAATCAGCCAACTCTGTTCCCCTGCAACTCAAATTTTTCAGTCACTGAGCTGAAGTCAGGGGTTATTGTTAGAAACAGCAGAAAGGCCTGACGCAGCTCACTGACGAGAAAAGTACCTTAGCAAATTTAGAATTCGTCGATGGATGATCCGCCATAAGCATGTTAGCATTTAGTATTTTAGTCACTCGGGGAGTGCAGACTCTCACGTGTCCTCTGTCTGCCCTTTGCTGATTTGCTGCAGCCTTTGTTCTCCTCTCACACAGCCTGTCATGACTTTTTCATGACTTTTGTTTTTAACTCCATAAAAGACGTGACTTGAAATGTAGTGAAGTACCATACTTGTGATTAAAGTAAATGTAACGTGTTACTTTCACCCCTGCCTCCCAGTAACTGAGAACGTTCTCTTTGTAAGTGGCTTAAGTTGACATCACTGCATTGTGGTGTAAACCGTGTCAGCTGGTTCTGCACTCACATTTTGCCTCTCATCCATATTTTTTTCCCCTCCACGCTTCTTGCAATGTCAAATATGTGTGCTGTGGGGGAATGATGGAAATAATAAGCAAACACTTGAAATCTGATCTGAGCAGTCTGGGCCGAGTTGCCGTCGCAGATATTGGATTTGAATTGCATTTCAAACCACCTGCGAATAGGTTTTAAATCCGGCTCAAAATCTGGATTTGATCATGCCTCTTTTTTTCCCTGTTGAGACTTTGTACCAAAATGGATGTTTGATATTAGAAATGAAAAAAATCAGACATCATCTGTCTTTGTGAACACGGCCTCTGATGGACAGGTTGAGGAGGATGGAGGATTATGTTAGAGCAGGTGAAGAGGCAAAGCAGAAAGGGAGAAGGTGAGACAAGCACCTCATCTCGTTGCTATGTTGCTATGAACTGTGGAACCCTTACATAGCCACCTAAAAGCGTCTGAAGATAAAGAGGTAAAACTACAATTAATGTGTGTCTGTTTGGTAAGATAGTGCAGAAGTAAAACATGAGGGAAGAGGAGGGGGAGGAAGAGACTTCCCAGGAGAGAGTAGCTAAAGGAATGTAGGCTCGGACTCGGCTGACACCGGGAGGTTAGCAGCAAATGGTGGTAGGAGTGCAGGAGGAGGAGGAGGAGGAGTGGGAGGGTGAGAAAGCTTTTCCTTTTTATTTATTTATTTTTTCAGCCTTAGGATTCACAGCTCAGCAGCATCACACCGCAGAGCAGCGCTCGCCAACACACCTTACGTAAACTGAGACAGCAATCAATTACACAGCAGCTATTTACCTGCTTTGTGACGGCGCTGAGAAATCTTGTAATAAGTTTGTTTTGGATGGGGAGAGTTAGTAAGCATTACACCTCAGAGCAAATCTAAAATCCATTGTGTCACATTTCCTGTGTGTTGCCGGTGGTGTAAGAGCGGTGTTCGTAACAGTTGAGCTGCCCAGAGATTTTAGCTGTGCCAGCCTGCCATCACAAATCCATTTCTCTCTTTGCTGTAGTCTCACATTAACCCTTGTGGCCAGAAAACACAGAAAGAAAGGCAAACTCCGTCTTGGCTGCTGCCCACTCACTTTCTCAACCAACACTACGTCTCTCTCTCTCTCTCTCTCTCTCCATTTTTCATCATTTTTTCCCACTCCACATCGAAGAGATATTTCTTTCAATCCAGGCTCTCATGTGGCCATCCTTACTTGACCTCTTCATGTTGGTACCAATCGTCTTTGCCTGTGGATTAGATTTTTATTTTGTTTTTTTTTTGGCTTGTGTGTGTGTGTGTGTGTATTATGTTTGCACTAGAGTGAAAAAAAGATGGTATGGAGCATTTCTGCCTTTTGTCGGCTTGGAGCTGAGAGCTCTCACAGTAGCTGCAGATATTCCAGCATGCTGTCCAGCAGCCTCCGTAAGGAGACCCTTTCTTCAGATAGCTCAGTGAACCAGATACAACCCATCTACATAACACCAGAAGCTCTCTAATTGTACTCTATACTTGCAATATATATCTTTATATATAGGGAGAGAGAGAGGCGGAGGGAGTGATTTGACCTTTGGGAGATTTGTTTTTGGTGCAAATCACAGCACGACACGACGCCAAACAGTTTCTGTTGCAATAACATTCAGTATGTTTAAATTCTGAAATAATTTCCTTCCTATACAGTCATTTTTGTTCATGACAAATTCATGACCTTTCCTGCATTATTAGTATATATTTATTATTACATAGGATTCATATTGCGTACACTCGCACAGTTGATTAACTGATAGAAATGCAAACATTTAGCAGAAGGCAACACACTGTAAATACAGGAGATAACAGTTCTGTGTTATGAGATGAGTAATGAGATGGATCTTCACAGCCCACGGTTGGTTTGGCTACACTGTAAACAGATACATTAGTTGTATTTCTGTTTTTCACACTTCATTTATTCATTTATCCTAATTCAACAGTATCAACGCTACGAACAACAATAAAGAGAAGAGAAATACAATACAATTACACAAAGTCCATGACAGATATGACAGAACAAGCCATAATTCAGTGGACCCGTATATCACAAATATGGTGGTGTGGGAGGAAGCTGCAGGGATTCAAGAAACAAGGCAAAGACAGATTTTACTTAAAATAAAACAACAACAATATAATACAAGAAAACATATGCACACTATTGCACTGATAAAACTAAAAGGGTCTCTCGTAAAAAAGGTCAGGATGTCAGCTATATTCTCCACGTAAGCAGTGAAGGGAAACCAGATTGTGATTAATTTAAAGTGAGCCTTTAGTTTCTCAGAAGACAAATCATAAGCGCCTTGATCCATTCAACAAAGAGAGAGGGCAGGCAGCCTACTGTCAAATGAGGATTCTGTTGTATATCTGTACTACTCAAGGCGTGTAACCACAACTGTGGCCACATCAACCCAGAGTGCTGTTGCCTGTGGACACACATAGTGCCACCCAGCCTTAATGCTGTCGCACCGTCACACTCAAGCTCTGCATGTTTGTTTTTTTCCCCCTTCCTTCACAAATGAAATCCTTGGTTTTAGTGTTTGTTGTTTCCTTGTGGTTCTTATTTACTTTCTACCACGGGGAATGAGTTTTGCCTCATTATGGCAATCAAATGTATCCGGTGTCTAATTGATAGTGTGACAATGGACATCATATTCCATTTTAGAAGCGGTGATGTTGTGGATGTGGTTGTGGATAAAAAGGCAGGATCACGTGTCACATGCTGGTCAGCAGGTAGGAACCAGAGACATGTGATGGCTATGATGGCAAACTGGTTCTGACAACAGCACAACCAACACACACACACACACTGGTACAAGCTTTGAACTAGTGATTGAGACTACTTGCTCTGTCTTACATTCATATTGAATATTGTTTTAAACATTTTAGTGTCCTTACCTCACTTATAAACTTGCAGCTTTCTTAGTGTCTCTCGTACTTTTCCAGTTCCTTCTGTTGCACACTACCAGTCAGTGTGAATATCCCTCACCATCATCCGCCATCTCTGTTGTTGAGCTTCATCTAAAGAAGGTCTTTTCTCTGCTGTCCCAGCTTTATTGAGTGTGGCTGTATGGTTTTCTGTTAGAGCCCAGACGGCTTTTGTTTCACACAGACACATAAAGAAACTAGATGTTATTGAGATACCTTACTAAGCTTTCAGTTTCTCTTTCAGTTTTCCGTCTCGACATGCCTCCTCTGCTCTCCTATTCTCTTTCAAACTTCACTTGTTCTCTTTCATTTTCTCTCTGCATGTCACCCTTCATGGTCTTTCTCTCTCTGTCCTCTGGTATATTTGAGAATCTAGTTTGAAATTCTCGCCCCTTGACTTGCCAGATGTTTGGTAGTTATTGAGATGAAAAGCGGCTTGCTCGTCTTGTCAAAACTCACCCGGTACTTGTTGAACATGTTGCAGCTGCCAAACAGGTTTACACCACATCTCTGGCCGGCATAATTGTCATGTCTCCTTTGGTCTGTCTTTGTATCTTTGTGGTGTTCTCCATCCCTCTTTGTATCTAGCTCTCTTGCTTGACTGCAGCTTGTAAACCCCTGCTGTCCACTCCACTAACTGTCACTGCATTATGTATCAGCGAGCTGCAACTCAAACACTTTGCTGCTGATTAGCTTTGAGGTTTTCTCTTACCACCCTGGAAGCACCAAACTGCACAGCGGAGGACGGCTACGACTAAGTTTCTGTGTAGTGTGTAATGATGCAACACTCTTTCTAAGCTTGGGTGATGGAACATTTTTGTCAAGCGCTAAGATACTGAGGGGCCATGACAACACTTTTTACTACCCTTCAATAATGACATGATCAACATGAGTCAGTGGGGCAGCTGATGTGCCAAATGTGCCACACTCAGAAGTTAACATCATCCACATATTATGTCTGTAATAGCAGCAAAATGACAAAGTGCTCTGTGCTTATTATTAGGAAACTCGAAATTAACATTTTGGAAAAAGTTGGACCAATTTTCCATCTTCCTGACAGGACTGACATCTGATTTCCAAACTCAGAATTTGTCAAAAGATTATGTTTACGTATCAGGCTATTTACCATCGCTAATTACCAAGGCTGTCATTAGAGATGAGGTATGCCAATCCTAAAAAAGGACACCTGATTTCTATGGAAATGGTAAAGTATGCTTTTTAAAAAATTGTAAGGCAAAGTCGGTGTGGCACAGCGACTGTGTGAAACTACAAGAGGGACAAAGATGACAATTAAAGTAGCAGTAACATGTATTTGCATGGACGCTGCTTTTTCACATTCTGCTCACGACAGAAACCAAGACGCAAACGTGACGAGAGGCAATCTCTATCTAGTAGAGTTTGTGAAACTGGCCTGAAACTGAGGCATACAGTATGTCTTACATATTTTATAATGACCTTTTATTCTCGATCTTGAACGAATCATCCAGTAATTAACTGGGTGTAGATTAATGTGTGGCATAAAGGAAGGACCTCACACATAGTGCCCTAATGGAGGCCTACTGTGTAATGGCTACTTGTAATAATTGTAAGATTAGAATAATTGTATTTTAGCTACTTTTTATAACATTTTGTAGCGATGATGAGATTGGCATTATACTTTTTACAGGAGTATAGTAGTTCAACTCACACGTTTTAAGGACTTTCTCACAATACCAGGATTTCCCAATCCTTTACTGGATGAAGGAGATAATGGTCATTGTTAGAAGTCTCTGAATCAGGTGGAAAAAAATCATGTGAGGATGTTAACCAACCCAAATCATGTGAGGATGACAACGTGTGGTCTTGTGCAACTGTTCTTTGCACAGCACTAGGAAATTGTGGTTTGGTCACAAAGCATGCAAACTAAAGTATGAGTGAGAGGTACATGGTCATCAAATTAAACCAAATTCAAATGCGAATAATACGGGCTAATAGATGTGCGTCATTTTCACACAGTCTAATTTCCATGTAGATTTTGGAACAGAAAAAATGACCGTGGCTGATTCAGTTTAAATAAGCTGATCCTTTTTGTGACTTTGGGGGTTATAGAGCATCAGTACCTCCTCTCCACCCATCCAACTCATTAACCAACACCACTCCACCCACGACATTGTTCCCCTGGAGGACCCTTCACATCTGCCAAATCAGCAGAATCCTATTTGAGTTGAACTGATGACCAGAGTGTGCGGGAAGCTGCAGAGTGAATAACGCGTGTCTTAATGATCTCCTCTCACCTCTCCTCATGCACTCAGTCCTGTAGGAGCCACAGAGAAAACCATTAACCAAGTGGAAGACGTATGGACATCCCACCAATACATCTATAAACAATGTACAATGAGGAAGGCTACAGGTCATGGCTGCCAAATCCTTGTGGGACTGAGTGCCAGGGAGCTTATTGATCAGTTCTCTCTCTGCTGCTGATCATCTTGTAAATATCCCAATAAATGACAGTTGGGAGTCCTCAAACTGTCATAGAGGTATATGCTCTAAAAATGGGCTGCAGCTTTGTGTCAAGTGGGTCCCTCATGCGAGTGGAGCAGTTATGTGTTTCATTGATCAATGCCTCCAGGACGGGAGACTTAATCTCCCATTCTTGTTTAAGTGGTGTGTGCTTTAGTTACACAGAAATGGGATAGAAATTATGAATGAAAATATATGTTTCAAAATTGTATCAAAAGTATTGCCATCGGACACGTAGCCTTCGCAACCTTTACTGAAGTGTGGCCACGAGTGAAATAACATATAATAAAATTTTAATAATTTAGTGTAACAGGGGCACAGGTAAAGTAGAGTTGGAAAATCAGTGAACTGTCTGTTTTACCGCAATATCTATCTAATTTTGTAAGTTTTAGCCATCATAAGCTACTAGTCACACCAGCCCAAGTAAGGTGAATCTACTGGAATGAACAGGGGTATGGTTTATTTCTTGTAAATTCAACTTGTCATTAGTTGCGGTATGACTGATAACACTTTCCCTTTCCCTTTACATACTCTCACTTTAACTGATATACATTTTACTGATATAGATGTAATATCACCTGAGAAGCGAGCCCAATGCGGAAGTCCCTTAAACCTGCATTCTATTGAACGGCCACCAGGTGGCGACTGGTTGCAAAAACAAGTCCGGTTCCATTAGAAATAACAGTAAAATGACCCAACTTCTCAGCTGATTTAATACCTCAGTAAACACTTTCCTGATGAGTTTATGGTCTCAGTTGCTAGTTTTATGTCTATCTGTGATTGACAAGATGTTACCATAGTGACCTGTAAATCAGGATAGAGTGACTCGTACCCACGGTGCTGTTTAAATTTAACCAGTGCTAGGGCTGGACAATAAAACAATAACAGTAATTATTACTATATAATTTTTTTTCAATAACAATATAACAAATGTTCAGTAAATATTCAATAAATGTTTGATTTGATTCCCTCGAATCACACACGACTGAATCATTAAGTTATTATTATTATATTATTATATGTTAATAAACATATTATTAATGTGTTTATTTTGTTGTGGAAAAATGAAAGAAAAAAAGCTTTTACTTAATTTTATTTGTGCATATTTGTTGAAAAAGATATAAGATAAGATCATAAATGATTTGAATGTTCTCCCTCAGATTTGCTAAGTAATCCACTGTTTGGAATCAAATGTTTGTCATGTTCTGACCATAAAGAAGACAATTAACCATTGCGTTTCAACTTCACCGAGGAGCAAAAATCAGATTTGATACTTATCGTGATCATCGTCAATATAGAAAGATTTGAAATTTTTTATCGTGATAACATTTTTGGCCATATCGTCCAGCCCTAACCAGTGCCGTTGAAAAAGCTTATTCGGAGTTGGTTGTTCACTTCCTCTGGTGAGTACTTTTAGTTTTAAGCCTGTTTGTCGCTAGACAAAATTATCAATCTGGTTAAAATGACAGGTAATGTGTTAATGTCTTATATACAGTCTATGATTACCCTATAAAGGCGTTAGAGCAAACGGATTAGCCAAGAATGATGATTGTAAGAGCAATTATCACCTTCCTTTGCTATGTTTGCCAGCTGGTGGCTAACTTTGTCTGTTGGTATGTTCAGATTGTTTGTATGTATAGTCAGTTTGTAAAGCTTTTTGAGTGAAAACAGCTGCCCGCTGTTGCTGGAAATGAGAGTCTGAAGAGCGGTGAGAGGGAATCCATAGTGTACATTTGTAGAAAATTAAAACAATGAGCTGAAAGATGCTAAAATAGCTGTGGGGAACTGCAGAGTTGAGTGATAGTTCTCTGAGTCCATTACTATGAGTAGCCCCTTTCACATTATACAAAGTCAATCAATTAATATAAAAATATTGACCTACAGGAAACTATTACAAAGTGTGTTGTAATCTGCCGGGTTGAAGGAAAAACACATGCTTTTGGAAAAGCAAACACTCTTAAAAAAATTAAAAGAATATTGAAAGAATTCAAAACATGGTAACCAATCCAAGGCACAGAGCTGTAATTGGTAACATTAATAATGACCAGTTCCAGAGCCCTGCTGCTGTGCATGCTGGCTCACTGGTTCGCTGCAACGCTTGATGGAACTGAGCCATCATTAACTAAATTATTGTAACCTGTTCTTTTCATGCTGTGACAAGTCAAAATTTCTGCAGTGAAAAACTTCTGTTCATTGCTGAAATCCTCTTGAAATGATTTCTGTTATATTAAGAACAGGACCAATTTAATGAAACAAAATGAGACAGTTCTTGTCATGTAAGGGAAGTGGGCTGATATTTGTGTGTCCCATGCAGCAGTGTAATGAATTGCCCTTTGCCTCGCTGCCCTGTTCACCGTGACTCACTTCTCTGTGCCTGCACTCATCGAGCTTCAGCGTCCGCTGGGCTTAGAGCCTAATGGTGAGTGTGTGGCTGTTATTATTACATCCTGACGCTGTACGTGTATGTGTCGCAGACCTTTATTATATGTGTGTGCATGAACCTTCTGGAGTGGATGCAGGATGAGCAGGAGGGGACAACACAGGAGGCCAGGATGTGAGTCAGCGGACGGAGATTAAAGATACACCGCCCACCATTCATTTAGACATTTTGTTATGCTGGTGATGTGTAAAAAAAAAAAGTGTGGCTGCATGTGCACGCCAATCCAACGGGCTTCCAGTTTGGCAGAGTGTAGGCACCGGTTCATTGGTGTGTTGAAGGACAATGGTGCAAATTGGGGGCGGAATTAATCAAAATCTGACTTCCGGAATTGTGAGAATAACCGTGGAGGAGCAGAGTGTTTTCGATGACAAAAATCGCCCATCCCTGAAGACATTTTTGTCTTTGCAAGTCATGTGAGTCACTTCAGCGCCTGTTACCCAGCTTTTTCCTCTATGCACTGATCTTCCAGAGACTATGTCTGTTTTTCTGTCCTTTATTATTAACTCGGCTCTACGCAGCCAGCCGTATCTGAAGGATTAAAATCAAAAGCTCTTTTCTTCAGTGCTGTGATTTCAAATGTCTTTCAAAATTGTCCAGTCCCCAGATGAATGTCAAATAAAAAAAATTTTTTTTCATTCACACAGATTTGGCACAGCTTTCCTTTGAGAGTGATTATGAAAAGTAATTATGCTTAAAAGTAATGAAAGTCATAGAGTATATCATTTGTTCCACATCAAGGTAAAACTCTGCTGAAATACAAAAAATGCATTGTTGTTCCTCTGATCATTACTGCTAGTTTCCATAATATGACCATGCTATTTCACTTTGTAACTTAAAAAAGCATTTAAGCTATAATGATGCAGTTATAAGAGGGACATCATTTATAATACATCATGCTTGCTGAACCATTTTGCCAGTATTCAAGAAAGTCTTTTTGGTGCGACCGAGGCTTTATGCTTAAAAGGAGGCCCTCAAAGGTTCGCCGCTTGATTGGAGCAAGCTACAAGTTTTTGGGTGAATGGTTACATTTCTGTGGCTCACTTCCCTTTGCCCTCTGCCTGAGCTGGGAAACACGATAGATAAATGGCACCTTAATGTTTATCTAAGCCTTTGAATGTTTGTCTACCCTTTTCAACACTCTAAGGCAGAATATTTGCTGCAGCTCAACAGTTTGTTCCCACTACCAACAAAGCATCTGCTAGTAGGGATTAATGTCCTTGCTGCAGTTGCACTGATGTACAAGAGGCGTTGACATAATTACTTATGAGAAGTTGGCACTGAGTGTACGGCAATGCAGAGTGGAATGTTAGAGTTTTATTCTTCAGTGAAATATGAGACAGAATTGAGGAGGAGCTTTAGCCCTGAAAAACATAACTAATGAATTGTAACGAGCTGTTTGTTAGTAAGCTTGATGTAGATATGGTGTTTTTATTGCAGGAACAAACAATCGCTGTCGATACAGCGTATGTGCAGAAGGCTCCTTATTCTCTTATCAGCAGTTATTAAAATATTAGGGCACACAGCCTAATAATTAAAGTTTTTTTTTCCTAAAGTGGCTTCAATTAAAGATTGAGTTCTTCCAATTATGCACGCAGCAGATTGTGATATCAGTCTTCATGTCCCTGCTCTCATTAGCGCAGAATAGAAAGTCACAACACTGAGACATAGCCACTCGGTCAGCTGCTACCCAGCATCCTTCTCTCCCACTGTCCTTCACTTTGGCCCTCATTGGTGGTGAATGCAGAGATCTGCACCTCTCACTCTGCACTAATTAGTAGGACAGCTGTCTGTGTAGATCATTAGTGTCCCCCTTTACCCCTTCAGTCTACAACTAATGGCTCCCCCGTCCCCCCTTCTCTCTCTAATGGCCTTCTTTCCTCTCACAGTTTCTCTCTGTCTCAAAGCAGTGTGGGATATCTGTCAACGACCTGACCAGCGGTGGCCTTTTAATGGATTCATTTTATTACACGATTTCTGCCTCTGTCCATCTTTAAATGTAATCACACTTAACCCTGATATAAAAAAACTCCTTTTTTTCCAGTGACAGATGGCCACTTCTTGTTAGCGGGACCTGAAGATGGTGTCAGGTTTCATTAGCTTTTCCATGACAGTAATCAAACACCCATCTGGGAAATGTTGAATTAAATGACAAGTCTGTTTGTGTAGTGCTGACACTCTAAGTCTGTGTGTGTTTTTTATTTCAACAGCACCACACTGGAATAAATGAACATTTTGGTGTGGAGTTAAGGGGAATCTGTAAAGCACCCTGGCTCCTATGTGGTTTCTCCTCATCTATAAACGTAAAAGAAAGATTAAGTCTTGTGAATATTTGTGTGATTGCAGTAAGATAACATCTGTATTTCAAATTCTAATTGAAACAGGGTCAGGGTCACCCAAATGATCTAGCTCAGTGATCTGGCTCATAGTCTTGAAGTACAGAGAGACATCTTCTGACCTTATGTAATCCCTCTGTAATGGGTTGTAGAAAGACTTTTCTGTTGTAAAAACCAGTGTATTAGAAACTCTTAATAAAGAGAGGTTGTACTGTACTCAGGAACATTAAGCAAGGGAAAATATGACAGCAGAGTGGTGTTACTGAAACTTTGGAAGATGCACTATGTCCTTAGACTGCGTTTGTTGTGTTGCAGATGAGCAGTTGGATTCCATCCCTTGAGAGTACCTTTAACTTGGAAACCGTATCACCTCTTGAGCAGTGCTGATATTTAGGTTCAGGAACTAAATATAAGCAGGTGGATTATACTGGAAACAAACCTGGTTTTCACCTCATTTGTATTGTTTGCTTACTTTAATGATTTAGGTCAATACAGCACGCAATCAAACAAAGAGTGAATTTTAAGAGTACGCTGATGGAACACAAGGCAAACGACTTTAAGCTAGGGCTGAACGATTTGGGTAAAAAATCTAATTGCAATTTTTCTGCCAAATATTGCGATAAGCAGTCAATTTGGGATTTTTTTTCATTGAAGTTTTGCTGCAAGTCTATTTTTAAAAATAAAACACCCTTTGCCGACTCCCGATCGTGCATCAACAATAAACACAGTTAAAACAGCCAAAAGGAAACAATGTAACTACGTAGCCTACTAAACCATAGCAGAAGCACAAAAATCAAGGAAAACGAAACAAATAAGCAAAATCAGATGCTCTTATTCTGATTTGCTCCATGTGGATATGTAACGTCCGCCTGCAGAGCGGAAAGAAACGGGCTCACAGAGAGCTGTTTTCTGTAGTTGAAGGAGGCAAAAAACAAATTGGCAGCATGTTAACAACGTGCAGGCTAAACGCTCCGTTGCTGAAACACTTGAGTGTGATTTGACGTCTGTGTCTGTTTGGCTGGCACCATTATCACATGTTTTCCTCAAGTTTTGTTTGTTGTTAGTACAGGCCCTGTGCCCGTTCTGATTGGTGACCATGACAGGCAGCGCATGGCGCTTGTGATTGGCGAGCAGGTCTATCAAACAAGGATGACAACGGAATGACTCTGCCACTGCATGACTGTTTAAAACGGGCCAGTTGCGCTGTATAATTAACCTACATTTTGGGTGCCGTTTTCACGATTAGCTAATTGTGTTCTTTCAAATCGCAATTGCGATTTGAGAACGATTAATCGTTCAGCCCCACTTCAAACACTCTTTTGTGCTTATAGACTGTACACTTTAAATTTGAACAGGTCATTACAGTTACAATATTACATTTTTCCCCTCAAGTTCAATTTTCAAATCAAAAGTGACTGCCTTAATCTGGCAGTCCGTTTCACACTATGCTTCGTGTGTGTGTGTGTGTGTGTGTGTGTGTATTACATCCCACAATTTCATTAAAGAGGATGGAAAAGAAAAACCACTGTGGATGAACAGTTGAAACAGTGAATAGGCTCTGACTCACAGGGATTTTTTTGACTGAATGAAATACAGTGAGCTTTGCTTGAGTCTTTGTTCTCCTTGTAGTACTGTCATGCATGGCCTTGATTCTCCAGGCGCCCTACAGTAGCTGATCTAAACCTCCGCCTCTGCAGTCTCGCCATGATAGCGTGCAATTTATGCTTTTCCTAGACGTTATGCTGATTATGAAGTGTATTGTATATTTTCACAACGCACTACACGACACCTACTGCCAAAAGTTGTAGCCACATGAAGAAACAGCACCCAAACACTGAAAGTGTGCGAACCATGTTACATCTGGTCCTAACATAAGAGAGTCAGGAAAATCCTCCAAAAACCGTAAAACCCAGCCATGCGGAGTTTGACAGCGTTTCTGTCTTCTTCCTTGTCCCTCTGCATCATTAAAAAAGGGAGAGTCTTTTCAGGATTAGAGGGGTTTGTAGACTGCCACAGGCTGTGGACAATTGATCATTATACATCTCCTCTGCACTCTACTATCCACCCCCACCTCTCCTCTGTACTCACTGTGCTTTTTCTTTTAGGCCGTGTCCCCACTAAAACTCTCATCTCCCTGCTTCGCCTGTTGTTCCTCTCCTCGCCTATTCCCTCTTCTGCCTCTGTCTCCTTATCGCCTTTTATCTTTCATCTTTCCTCCCATTTGCTGTACCATCTCGTCCCCTGTCTGCAGAACAGGGCTTTAATTAGAACTATTCTTAAACAACAAATAAAAAGCTCAACCATCTCAGAGGGCAGGAGTATGTGTGTAAAAGAAGAACAGCTCAGAGGGCTCCCTGAGCTTTCTTCATGCACAAATTAGTATGAGACCGTTTTTTTGTTTGATCACAAATCCCAAATAAAGACCTGATTGGTTTATCATGTCAAGATAAAATAGAGAGAGTGATGAGTGGATTGTGAATGCATGTGTTTCAAATTACAGCAAGTGAAGCCCCGAAACGGTACATGTTTAACATTATTACAGGTCTATTCACCACTTTTCATCTTTAATTTGTCCAACCAGTTTTCTGATCTGCTCTTGCCCGTTTTTGCTCAGATTATCACACCTGTGATGATGTTTTGATCTTGAGATTCTAAATTAAATTGTGAGTTCCCTGCTAATTTAGATCCACGTGCAGAAATCTCAATAAAGTCTCACACTATCACACCCACAATCTGTACCAAATAGGTCTGTCAAAATCAGACGCTTGCTCACTTTGCTCTTCTCACAGTGTTGATGACTTACGTTCCCTCTGGAGCTGCCCACAGTTACAAGACTTCTGGAAAGAAATCATTTATGTCTAGAGGTACTAAGTCAAAGACAACTGAACTTTCTGTTAGCCTTCAGAAGACTAAAAAACAAGGGTTGAAGTGTTTTCCCCATTCTGTATTCCCATGTCAGTTTCATTAAACGATATCCCCACAGTAACTTTACAAAGACAAATGGAGCTCTCTTGGATAATGTAATGATCCTGTATGTAATGGCCACTAGTTAGTTGAAAGAAATCGAGTTGTGTTCTTCATTTCAGCACGACTGTTGGCTCAAAATACTACAATACCCTTGAGCCTTGGCTACCGTTGCTGTGGAGCGGTAGCTGATTCAGAACGTTTAGTTTTTGCAGTTGAAAACAAAACACTGCTGTAGTTGCTGAATTCATCCAGAATGCATCCCAAATTTAAAAGTGAACTGATAAGCCGAAGATTATGTTTTCAGTGTGGGAGTTCATTTCTACCGCAAAAGTTTTTATGTACACAGGCCTGTGCTTTTAACTTTTTGTCAAATATCTGCTGATGATTTAACCTGAAAGAGACTCACATGTCACTTCAAGCTGCTTTAACTTCAGGAATCAGAGGCAATAATACCACTAACACTACTACGCAACTCTATGGCCTAAAATCTGACTAGGCGACTTATCCAAACTGATTGCTTTGACTGTTGCCAAGACATACATGCAACTGAAGAAAGGACTAAACATGTAATCCTATAATCCTACTGTCCACAGTACTTACTGTAGAGGACATCTCATCAGAAGAACATGACTTTCATAGAAATCCTGAAAGACAAGTATTCCTGACAATATGGGAGCAAGTGTGCCAGTCATTACTGCTCCTCTATGCTTCTGTCCACATCCTTCCCACCACCAGCCTCCCATCCAGCTCTGGCAGTTGTACTTAAAGCAATCCACTGGCACAGCTTCCTTTTTCATCTTATTCCTTATTCCTGTTCTTTTCCCCCTGACTTGCATGGGATCTTTGATCCATAGCAGTGTTTCCCCGAGGATGGAGTTGGAGCAGCGGAGGTGAAGCGAAGATTTTTTTTGCGCATAGAAATTAACACGAAAAATAGGCAACATTAGAACCACTAATTGCCAAACATTTCATTTGCACAATAAAATCCAAAAGAAACGTCTCCTCGTTAGCTTAAATAATAATTAGCAGCCCTCAATGAATATAGGGGAAACACTGATAGCTGACATCTGTGGGCAGTCTGGACCCTGACCTGACAACACACGACATGAAATACTGCTGACCTTATTGCTCTATTCTGATTTATTGCTCAGATCAGATTTTTTTGATTGACTGTTCACATTCATTTTTAAGTGTCCCATCAGACTCCAGTGTTACCTGGCCATGGCCTGAAAATGCGCAAAAGAATAATACGATGTCACATGTTGTCGTATGGAAGTAAACATGGAGGCCACGCGTTTTGCCCCGCCATAGTTTTGAGAACTCTGCCTCTGATTGGTTAGTACTTGTTGCCTCTGTTGGTTAGGGTTGGTAAAGGTTGGTAAAAGTTAGGGTTGAGTTAGCCAGTCAGAGGCAGCGCTCGACGCAAAGCTGCTGTGCGTCAAATGATAGTTGTTGAAACTCTGGCAGGGTGATTTGGACTGTATATGAAATCAGCCCAAATCCGAATTAAAAACAAAATCTGATTCCATGTGACGCTTTGCTGTTCACACTATTACTGATATATACTGATCTGAGTCACTTATGAGCAGTCTGAACAAAGTTCAAGTTCAATAGGCCCAGTGAAGCTGCAGGCGAGATCATCACTCGTACTTTATATCTTAATATAAGCAAACATGTACTTTGGTTACACTTCATGCCCTTTGTTTGAGTTGGTGAACCAGACATGGAGGTGTGAAGTGTTGTCTGGGTTGACATGAGTCACTTGAATGGATAAGCAGCACACACGTGTGGTGGCAGTTTGTTAATGGATGTTATTGTATTTGTACGCTACTTCAGATATCTCAGGTCCCCTCAGGGCCCTGACAGAACCAAGGCATAGCTGGTCAGTGACAGCAGCATCACTAAACCGGGGGCTGACACATATACTGCAGTTATTCCCTACATAATTCCTTTACAGAAGAATTTCTGACATTGCAATACTTGTCAGAGGCCTTTTTTTATTAAATTATTAATATTGGACTATTCAGTTTCAATTCTGTGTGAGTATGCTTGATTTTTGAAAAGTTATATTTGCTAAATTACGCTTATAGTGGCGACCAGAGTTCATTCTGCCACCTACAACACTAGCGACCAATCTGGTCTGAAATGAGCAACTCACTAACTTTGCAGTTTTAGGGACAGATTTTATTTACATACTGCCCCAACTCTTCCCAAGCACTGCAGCCGAGCAACTGAGCAAGGCTCGTTTGTCCGACATGAATGACATTCAGAAGACGCCTCGTCGGCCGTGTCACTCTGGCTAGTGAGATGTTGCTCTGTCTGTCAGCAGTATGTGTGTGCTCTAAATAAAACCCCAAAGAAGTAAGACCAAAATGGATATAGTTTCAGTTTCTCATCACCCGAACCAAGAGATACATGATCTCAAGAGGCATATACAAGAGGCATATGTACCAAATAAACTACATCTTGTAATTTGCTACCCATGTACTCTAACTCCTCTTCCAGCATGCTCACTGTTCTGGTGTCGAAATTACTGTCAGATAATTGGACACCGCTTCAGGTGAAATATTTTATAGAGACGTTTTGGCCTTAAAAGGTGTAGAATCTTCCCCATGGCTGCCAGAATTACCAGCGGTGAATTTATCAACACAGATACATGTGGGAAATTTCAAGCACATCAGACAGCATGGCCCTGCAAACATTTTGTGGATTTGTAACGTAAACCTTAGAATATGGTACTCGTCCAAGCATACTAAGCTTATTGACTCCATCTGTCAGCAAGGTGTTCAAAAGACCCCTGATAATAATAGTCTCAGATCATATCTATATATGAGCGCCTCAGTTTATTAGCCATAAAAGCAGTGGAATTGTGTCCTTAAAAATGAAAGAGAACAGAAGAGGAAAAAAAAGAGAGGAAGAGGAAGAGACTCGCACACAGGACAAATAGAAATTACAGCCAATCCATGAGCTCAGATAACATAATGAAGACAGTGAGCGGTTCTAGCTGTCAACACGAGAACCTCATCTCTATATTAAGCAACCCCACTATTAGGAACCCACTGGCCACGTGTTCGGAGATTGATCTGGTACATTTAGCGACTGGGTGAACATCCTAACTAGGCTGAAGTTTGACACCAGGTCTGGTCTCCCTCCCCCTTTTTTTCTCCCAGTGGTGGGATGACCTTGTCCCTTCAGCCAGAGAAGCAGAAATAGTCCTATATCTCCTGCGGAAAAAACTCACAACAACCTCACATCACCTCCTCCCTCACCTCTCGTCTACATCCCTCCTCTCTTTTTGATTCCTTTTCAGAGCATAGTTCTCTTACCGCGTTATGTTGAGGTCAAATGATCATTGTCAGAGCACTAAAGCCATCCCTATTGCAGCCCTTACCGCTGATTGCCTTATTCACCCAATGTATTCACTGTAAGTTAGTCTGAATAACAGCAGAAGCTGTATATGTAAAACACTTTAGTGAGTGCTCAGGTCAGCACAAAATGAAAGCCGGCAGCCTTGTCACGGTGGAGAGATTTTAGAAAGGGTCACAGAACACAGATTACAGTATTTATTTTTCTTTCTGGTTTCTCACTCTCCTTGGTGTTATGCGATACTGTATTGACAGACATTGAGACATGCTATTTTAGCTCACCCATCTTTTCACAGAGAGGTTGAGGGGCGGCTGTGGCTCAGGCGGTAGAGCGGGTTGGCCGTTAATCGGAAGGTCGGCGGTTCAATCCCCGGCTCCCCCAGGCTGCGTGTCGAAGTGTCCTTGGGCAAGACACTGAACCCCGAATTGCCCCTGGCGGCTGTTCCGCCAGTGTATGAATCTGTGCAAAAGTTAATTTCCGTTTGAGCACTTAGGCTCAGTGAGTGAATGTGTGTGTGAGAAAGGTGAATGCAGAAGTAGTGTAAAAGCGCTTTGAGTAGTCGAAAAGACTAGAAAGGCGCTATACAAGTACGGAGCAT
>JAPMOB010248464.1:0-11881 GCA_029875015.1 Lepomis gibbosus
GTGAAGTTATTTAAAGTTTTATGATACATAATGTTACCAATGTGACTTAGGCCTATGTCACGTAATGTAGACTTCTTGTTATGTTTTTCCAAACCTAACCAAGTAGTGGTGCCTAAACCTAACCAAATTCTTTCACAACGTTAACCACATTTTAAAAAGGCATTTTATATGAACCCTGAAGCATATGGCTACCTTGTGCCCTCTGTAAAACACTCAGAGGGACCATTTCCCTGCATTGCATACTTCTGTTATACACTTTTTTGATATACATACTTACATAAGTACGGTTTTAAATGTCGGTCCGTCACCTGTAAAGGAGCATTTTTACTAAAGTAAAGGATAAATTCTTCCTCTACTACTGCATTAAAATACTACAGGTAAGTTTAAACAAAAGCTTAATTCTGTTCTATTAAATTTTATATTTACAAAAGCAACACTTCAGGAACAGAGAGAACCTGCAGCTGGTTTCTGTCTGAAAAGCCAAACACTTGCAAACCAGCTTTGTTTCCTGAGCGCTTCATGTGGTTTTCCAGGGATGAAAGCTTCATATCCTCCTAATTAGTGACTTCACCAACATAAATAATAATTTTCCTAAATGCAGCTCAGCCACATGTGAAGACACAGTTGTGAAAGCACACTCTGTGGATTTCAGGTTCAAACTTCAGCTGCATGTTTAGAAAAACGCAAACACTCAAATGATAGACTGAAGCACCACCTAGAGGACATCAGGTACACAATACCAACAATCCATCAATTAAACCAAAGGTATCAAATAGAAGCCTTTCAAAACTTTTATGTTTTATGCTTTTCTATGTTATATCCAACTCTTATTTATAGTTTCAGGATCTTTCAAAATCGAATGTAAAATTCAGTCTGAATTGTCTCGTTTTGTGGTGAAGACAGATTTAATCAACCATCCATCCATCCATCGTCAACCGCTTATCCTGTTTACAGGGTCGCGGGGGGGCTGGAGCCAATCCCAGCTGACATTGGGTGAAAGGCAGGGTACACCCTGGACAGGTCGCCAGTCCATCGCAGGGCCGCATACAGAAAAACAACCACTTACACTATGGGGATATTTCATCAACATCATGTTTTATTCCTGATCTGTCAAGAAAGTTTGTGCGCACTACATGTTTAACATACTGTCACGCTAAACTAAGATGGTCAGTAAGAATGCTAACATTAGCATTTAGCTAAAAGCACTGCCATGCCTCTGTGCAGCCTCAAGCTGGTGTAACACCAAAATGTGTAACCTATCAGATTCTGTGACTACACCCAAACAACCTTTTTTTCCTAAACATAACCAAGCACTTTTGGTGCCTAAACCCAACCAACCGATTCACATCATCAATAAAGCCTCTGGCGCTTAACTTCCCATTTGGGTAACAGAATCTGATAGGTCACAAGTTAATTTAATAAAAGCAGTTAACTGAGCTCCTCCCACTGTGAAATGGCTCCGTTATCAGAGCAGAACCTGGTCCGATTGTGGGTGTTTTGGGGTCCAAGGTTCCAGCGACGCCCGCGGCTTTCTCCTCCAGAGCATCCTGTAGCTCAGCAAGCTGTTTGTCGGCGAGTAGCGGGTCTGTCCCTCCGCTCTGCCCGGGGTCCCTGTCCTCTACACGTGACACCCTGAAAAGCCGTCAGTGATAGGACAGGTCCGGACAGTCTGAACGCTGACAGGCTATCGCGAAAGACTTCAACTCATGGGTTGGAGCGTTGCGTGCGATTTTTTTGCATGGTCGCATTGCGTCCAGCGCGCAGGAAATCGTGTCTTTGCATTGACTTTGTATGTGCTAGCATGGCGTTGTGTGCGAAACAAACACATTCTCATCTCAATGTGTCATAACTGACGAGACAAAGCGTAAGGATTTTACGCTAAAGGTACCACTTCAGCGTTTATATGAAACACCCCCGTTTCCTACGTTGCAGCAACACAAGGGAGGCTAACCCTACCTGCTAGCACATCGGCCGTGAGGCATGCATACATTCAGTGACTTAGGTTTAGGTACTAACATTTCTGATGGCTGTTGTAAGGGTAGGGGCTTCGGGGGTCTGTCAACACCTTTATCATGAACGTAGCTAGCTAGCTAGCACTTCCGGTCTGTACGGGAGGCCCCAGAGCGTCTCATAGACACGCTTCCAGAAGGGTACCTTAGGGTCAATTACCTACGCTTTGTCACTCTTTCTCAAATCGTCAGTATATGACGCCCTGAGATGAGAACGGGCTAGTGAAACCAGCATCCAGCAAAGCGCTTTTACACACTGAGCAGAAACTAACAATTCAGGGTTCTTGCTCAAGGACACTTCGACACGCAGCCTGGAGGAGCCAGGGATTGAACCGCAGATGTTCCAATTAACGGGCAACCCGCTCTACCTCATGAGCCATAGCCGCCCCCACTCAGCATCAGTATGAGAACGGAATCTACATTCAGTGTCCATCAATTACAAGGACTCTTCAGTGACATTCAAGGCCTTGTTCTGTAGAAGGGTAGAAAGAGTAAAACATGGGATTCAAAACCACCACTTGTGTCTTTTTATTTGCTTCTCTCAAGTCACAGACTCAGATTTAGAAGCCGATCCTGCAGGAGATTATAGCGTGTGTTCACACTCTGCCATTATCATGCTTTATATATGAGCGAAGGTTTGGACTTGTATCAGCTGAAGGGTGCTTTCAGGGTCTTTCTAACTTTTCCTCTTGGATCCCTGCAGCTCTTTTTCTGGTGGGGGGATAATCCAGGCGTGGCTATCAGCAGATATGGCTGCCCTGTCATTTTGGCGCCACACCACATCATCCTGCAAGGCAGCAGGTTTAGAGTTTAAAAAAAAATCACTGGGAGTTTATAGTTGCTGTAATTGAAGCAGAAGTCACATTCCTGAGCCGGAGAGAGCGAATTTGAAATAGTCGCCTTTGTTGCACGGATGATGATTAAAAGACGCCGCGGCCAGCTGACTTCTTCTAATTTGAGAGTCTATTTCTGGGGATGCTGATGGATCAAAAAGTGAAATTGTTTTCCAGATGTGGGAGCTGCCCTCCTCCTCCCACCTCCAAAATATCTGAAAGGGAGGAGGGGGAGGTTGTGAGTGAGTGGAGGAGAAATTTGGCAAGTGCCCTTGAAAAGAACCAGAAGAGAAGCGGAGGAGAAACACTGCTGATCTCCAGACTGCTGAGAGTTCATCAGGAACAGGTTTATCAGGATGAGGATGGAGGTTTTGTTCAGGATGAAGACTGTTGGAGTCGTTGTGATGGTGCTGTGTCTTCATCAGGAGGCCTTTTCTTCTGCTCAGGTGAGTACAGGTGACGCTAACAACAGTTACTGCGACCTAACGGCAGTTTTCTGACTCACAATATGTTAAATATGGTACATTAATGCAGAGAACAGAACTGTGGTCAAACGAATAAGAAAGAAATATATTTCTTGTCAAATATTTATGTCACAGAAAAGTAAAATTTAAATGTTTTTGGCCGTTATTTGTGAAATGCTGGATACTGAAATCTTTAAAATAAAACAATTTGAAAAGGAAAAATTTCACATCTTTAAAGTCGCTAAAATGTTTAAAGAATAAAACCAGAAAAATTCTGCGTTTGGTCAAAACAAAAGTGTAATTTAATTTATTTAACTGAATCTACCAAGAACAAACTATAATTTATTATAATGGATTCTATATACTGTATGATTCTTAAAAGCAATTTCACATTTTTGTTTAATTCTGAGTGTCAGCTACTTATTTGTTTTATATTGTTGATTTTAAGTCATTGTTGCTGCTGTTACTGGCCACTATTTTTTTTGTTTCAATTCTTTCCCTCCTAAATAAAGAGTCTATGAAAACTAAATTAAAAAATATGAGCGTGTATAAAAGTTTAAAGGTGACAGAAATTTATCAGACCTTTTTTTTTTATTTAACCAGAAGGATCTCTAGTGATAAACTTTTATTTCTAAATAGGTGTATTACTTAATGCAAAGCAGGGGCAGTTGAAATAGAGTAAATATTATATATTTAATACACAACTTCTATGACTTTTAATTACAGTTAAGAGGATAGAATCACTGAAGGGACATTTGCCTCATCATGAGCGGCAGCTTGAAGTTACACAAAATATTAAATACATTTCAGATAATCGTAATGAAAGGAAAACTTTTGAAATGAAAGAAAGAATTCAATGTTTAATAACTATAAACATTATGTTTTTCTTATTGTTTGTTTAATTTTTGAATTTTCAGAGAAATTTGAATAATTACAGTAGATGTGTGCTTCAAAACTAAAACACTTAACTAAACTGAAGTTAATTCTATTTAACTTAGTACTGGAATATTTAATTAATTTCCATTTTCTCCTGAGGTTTCTTTTTTTTTTTGTGGATACAAAACATTTTGGTTATCAGATGTTTTTGAACGTGTTCTAACATGTTGAACTCAAGTTCAGCCTCCTCTGTGTCCCCCACTGAGTCACTGCCTGTAACAAACACCTCCAGAAAGCAAACACACAAAGCCACAGGTTCATTATGTGGCAGCAGCTCTGTGTTGTTTTGAGCGCAGTGTTTTAGCTCTCTGTGTTTTAGCCGTCAGTCAGAGGTCAGCAGGGCTCGGGTCCAATTGTCACCCAGGTGTTACTGCAGCAGACCGTGGCTCTGAAAACCTCACCTCTATGTATAGACCTCACACCTGAAACACACAGGCTGCTGGTAGTGGTCTGCTGTAGCCTTCTATGTAACTGGACACATGTAGACAGAGTGGGAAATGTTTTTCCTCTTTGCTAAGACACCAGGCAAGTTTCTTTATGGCACAGAATGATTATTTATCTGTAATATACGGCCAGAATTCTAGTTTGAAATGTAAAAAATGAACATGCTCAATAGGATTTGAAGAAGCAACCATTCATGTGTTGCAAAGAAGTCTCCTGAAGTAAGCATGCTAACCAGCTAGTCCCGGCCCGTCCTGCCTCGTAATACCACGTTTTACCTCCAGAGGTGATAGCAGCCTACAGCAGCCGGGAGATGTGCGCAAGCAGCGAGTTCGCTACGTTACAAAAGCTCTCTTAGCTCTAGTAAATTAACATACAAAAAAAAAAAATCAAACAAGAAAAATACTGTTTCTCACCAAAACCATCTTGGTTGATCTTTCCAGTGTTCCAACGATCACCAACTCTGGTTTGGTGGAAATAAACATTTAATTCAGTTAGATGTGAAAATATTGTGCCTTTACACCCGGCCGCTGATTCTCTGTACCCAGCCTAACTCTTGCTCCTCTCCCGCTTGATGCCACTCGTGTCGCTGCCTGAACCCGCCCCGTCCCTGGCGTCAGGGTTCTGGTCGGAGCCGCTGTACCTCAGTACTGTATCCCTTGTTGTCTGGTTCTTTTGTTCACTCGCCCAGCTCCGGGTTTTGGTGACCATTCCTGAAACAGCTAACTTGCTAACAGCAACAGCAGTTAAGACCTTATGTGTGATATGTTCCAATATCTTTTTGGAGTATGCAGTCGATAGATGGAGAGTCAGTTTCTTTCTTAAATATATTACTGTATGACTCACCTCTCCTCGTCCCGTCCACAGGAGTGTCCTTCGACCCACGACCTGCTGAACTCGCTGCGGCAGTTGGAGAAGATGTTGGCGGTCCATGAGGCATCCTACCAGCAGGGTTTGCGCACCCTGAAGAAGAAGATGAGCGCGCTGCATAACAGCACCATGGCCATCTTTAAGGCCGGCGGTGAGAAATAATTCTTTACTTGGTGGTTTATCTTAGAGTGACAAAAGAAAGGGGGAGATATTAGGTGCGTTCGAGAGGACTGCGGCTGACTTTCGCCGACTTGATAGTCTAATGTGAGCTGCAGGGGTATAAAAACGGCGCAGTAAAGTAGGACACATTCTACCTGCGTGAGCTACAGTGTGAGCTGAGATCAATGACTGATCTCGCGGCAATTGCTAAGAAAAAAGACTAGGCAAAAGTGTGGTTCCAACTTAAGGCAGCCTGAGGAAAGCAACCGAGGCCGCCAGACTTGGCGCCTGCAGTCACCTTGCTCCCGCGAGGTTTTAATGTCATGTGACATGGTGAAGTTTTGCAGCGCCGGCGAAAGTCGGACACGATTTCTGACCAGCATGCCTTATTTTAAGTCCAGCATGCACTATGATAAGTCAGCACTGCGCAGCAGTCAAACGCACCTATTGTCTTTACTTGGTATCACCTCAGTGACCTAAAAAGATTTTTAAAAAGCCAATGATAGACAATATAATATGGAAAACACAATATTGTATCTGACCCCCGGTGGCAGCACTGAGCACAGTAGTGCTTGGCAACACTCTAATTCGAAACAGAGGAAGAAGTTATCTGCCATTTTACATTTTAAATGGATTTTATTTACTTAGAAAATTGGCTTAACTCAATCCACCGTCACAAAATAGTTTTGTGACATAAATGTCCTTAGTTTTATTAATTATTCAATATAATTTATTGTTCAATTATTAATTGTTCAAAACATAAAATGGAAATGCTATGAGCTGGAGTAGAAGCTGCACCTTGCTGCAGGCGTGCACCTGCAGAAATCACAAAGAGAAGTGCTGAGTGCATGTCAATCTTTAATCTGAGGGTATCACCATTGTTACTGACTGAATCAGTAACATTTAGCGATGAAACTTCATTCATTGGTGGCAGAAAGCTCCGTTTTCAGCTCAGCTATATGCAGCATGTTTACTGTACTTGCTGGTTGAAAGCTCATTGATAAACTATAAAAATCATTAGAACTGATTATTCTCTACTGTAGGGCATGTTTTTTTTTGTTACTGAAATGGACGTACCAGCTTGAACCAGAACAGTCAGAAACTGCAGCAAATGTCACTGCGGTGTGAAAGATGACACATTCTAACTGCATAGTCAGTTATGCAGTTAATTTCCCAATTACAGATAACAGCGTGCCAGGTAATGGGAAATTAAATAAATAAATAATAAGCCTAGCAAAGACATTAATTTATGCATTTTATTTTTAACACAGAGGAAGGAAATTACAGCTTCTTTTATCACGTCCTCGTGCTAAGATCAGGGCATGATTTTAAGGTGGTGGTTTATAGTTCATTAAGTCTGTTTCCATTTGTTTTTTATTGACACATGAACATTTCCTCCTCAGCTAAGTGTAAAAACTTAAAGAGGTGATTTTATGTTTCTTTTCCCCTCTCCTTTATTGAATTATATGCCCTACAGGGACAAATAACATTTAAGTTTGTGCATGTAATAGGTTTGCAAAGAGAAAAAGTCCAAAATCCCTGTGACTTCACAGGGATGAAAGCTAAATGCGCCTCATATAACGCTCAGCAAGCGGCTACTCCGACACGCCTTCAAAAACACCGGTGGAAAAACAGTGAGCTGCAGCACACAGCTCTCCTCTCCCTTCCAAACACTAGCTACCCTCCAGCCAGGCAGTGGACATAAAGTTGTTACTGTGATGTAGAGACAGAGCTCGGCTAAAACTTTATGGATGAAAGATCCTTTAATCTTCCGGGCGGCGCGGTAGTTAGCACTGTTGCCTCTCACAGCAAGTAGGTCTTGGGTTCAAACCCCGGTTGCCCCGGCCTTTCTGTGTGGAGTTTGCATGTTCTCCCCGTGTCCGCAACAAGGTCAAAGTAGTACTTTAGAGAGGGATGCAACATCCATGGTAGCTGCCATTGATCATGTGTAGAGCCTTACTGCATTTCATACAGTTTCTGTGGCCTTGCCACCAAATCTAGGGAGTTGAATCTTGGATTATTTCAAACTGCATAGATACAGAATGTAAACCAGATCACAACAAAGCTACAAAATAAACTGGGGTTGTGGAATTAGCTTTCACTCATTAGAAATATTAGAGTAGATAAAATATCCAGAGGTTTAATCCTTTAAGTTCAGAAGACAGATGAACACGTCTCCGTCTGCTTCCAGCAACCTGCCCTAAACCAGAACCCCCTGCTCACGGACGCAGACTGGGTAGAGTGTTTGGCATCGGACACGAAGTCCACATCCTGTGCAAGCCTGGCTACGAGCTGATTGGCCCACGAACCCGAGTGTGTCTGGACTCTCTGACGTGGAGCGGCCAGCAGCCAATGTGCAGACGTAAGTACTGATACTGGAAGTGAATTCGTGACACTGGTTGAGTACCAGGAGTTTTATTTCATTTTTTTCTTTTCAGGCCTCAACAGCACCGGCAACTCCCTGCCCTCCTTCTCTCCGGCTGCTTCCTCCTCTTCCTCTTCCTCTTCCTCCTCTTCCTCCCTCCCTGTCTCAGCTGCTCTGTCAGCATCCCCCTCTCCTGCCTCCTCTTCATTACCCACATCTTCCTCCCCCTCCTCCTCTGTCCGTCCGTCTCACTGCACTCACTTCCTGGGCTCCACCCGCTGCACCTGTGACGTGGGTTTCACCATATCAGGCCGCGACAACAACATTTGCACTGGTAAAAAATATTTCTCACCATTAACTGATTGTTTTATAACTTCCACTAACGATCGCGTCTGTGTTTCAGATATAGATGAGTGCCGTCTGTTTCCTCTCGGTCAGCCTGGCCGGCTCTGCGTCCATCAGTGTGTAAACACTCCCGGCAGCTTCCACTGCTTCTGTCCGGCCGGCTACGAACTCGCCAGAGACGGGCGCAGCTGCACAGGTCAGAGGTCAAAGGTTCAGTCGCTTCGGGGGAACGGGTGGAATTTGTGTTTGTAACTCTCGCCTCCGTCCTTCTGTGTTCAGACATCGACGAGTGTGAAAACCGGATGCACAACTGCACTGCAGCCCAGGTGTGTGTGAACACCTACGGAGGTTTTCAGTGTGTCACCGTGGAGTGTCCTCACATGAAAAACGCCACGTACATCAAGACGTCACCAATGTAAGAACATTCCGTCCTGAATCAACATCCATCATTCTGCAGATAGTTTCCCTCTGAGCAGGTCATTTCGGTCTGACCTTTTCTGCCAGAGGACTGTTTGTTTCATCCAAGTGCGAATCTCCAGGTCTGAAAAGTGAAGCCGACCTGCATTATTTCAAATGGCAAGCAGGGGGCGACACCATTGATAAGATTGCATTGTAGTTAACGACCAAATGAACCTACTTCTCACCAGATTTATTTCCTCACTTAACACTTCCCTGATGGGTTTATTGCCTCAGTTGCTAGTTTTAAGTCTTCTTTAACACAGCATGAAGTTCATTTAATAAATTATGGTCCCATTTAGAGGAAAATAGATGATAAAGCAGAGGAGCTTTTAGGGCGGGGCTACCTTGTGATTTATATGTCAATACCACGGCTGACCTGTCAGTCAGGATAGTGGTGAATCGTATCAACTTCACATGTACATTTAACTAGCAGTGAACTTGTTTTTAGGTGCTGTCTGTGTTCTCGCCTCAGAGCTGTGACCCTTTCACAGTGTTCTCACTTCATGAAAGTTAATGGTAATACTTTGGTTGGCTAAAAATATCTTGTTCAAACTTTGGGGTCACTTTGAAAATTCCTTGTTTTCGAATGAAAGCAGTTTTTGTCCATTAAAATAACATGATATCGATCAGAAATACAGTGTAGACCAATTTGTTATTATAATGGACAAAAACTGCTTTTCTCATGATAAAGAATTTTTTAAGTGACCCCAAACTTTTGAACAGTGGTGTACATTTTGTGTTAAGCCTGTTTTTCACAAGCCAGAATTAGTATCCCAATTAACATCACAGTGAATGTGAATGATCAATTCTTAACCAGTCTGAATATGGAACATTTGGAACCATAAAATAACGAGATTTGGTGTGCATTCCAATACCCATACTACAATACTATAAAGTATGCCAGGAAAAGATTTTGTACATCCCAAGCATGCCAAAATACCAGGTTCTCCTACTGCATTTAGGAGTAAGTATGCAAGCCAGCATGCTTTTCTGGCTATTCTGACATGTTTGCTAATTAGCACTAAACACAAAGAACCTCATGATGGCTCAAGAGGAAAGGTCAAGGGGTCACAAAACTTATTAGGATTCATCCTCTGGGATGAATCTGTACAGAAGAGATGAGCACAGATGAGCGTGAAGACACTGGTTAACCAGCTACCAGAATAACTGCTGTATGATAAATCATCTCAAGAGCACAATGAAACTGCAAACAAAGCCAGCAGAGAAGGAATGAAAATCATAAACCTTCTCACCTCAGGAGACAAATACAATGTAAATGACAGGGACCGCGATGGAGAGAGATTTGAAAACAATGAGCTTTACCTCCATGTCTCCCTCTTCCTTTCTCCACCCGGGATTTAGCTCGTCTCTTCCAACATTAGCTGGGCTGACAGTCAGACTGAGGTTTGGCTTCAGACTCCCTGCTGGGGTTTCCAGGCTCCAGTCAGACGATCGGTAAAACAGGAACTAAACGCTGAATCACAATTATATGCTTTAGTACCACAGGGTCTCCAGGGGGCATCCCTACCACATGCAGGGTTAGCTTTAGGTTCAGGGTTAAATGTTTAGAAGACTCTTCGTTTGGACAGTTAAAATCTGCTTATTACGGATCTAAAAACAAAAGGGCACTTTGGCAGTCAGGACCAGAGCAAACGGGCCTCAGGGGTCAAAGCACCCGCATTAGTCATATATCGGAAATCGGGTCATTACTTTGAATGAAGCGCATATTTTACTTTCCACAACTGCACAGCCTTGAAACTCATCTGTTCTCATCTGCTAGCTCATCTGTTCATGTGCAAAGATAGAAGGGACAGGATGTGGACGAGGAAGAATAAGATTAATTAATTCCAGCTACTTGGACCACAACTGCAAATCCTTGGAGATATAAATAAAGTTATTGCTGACTTGCTGTTCAACCTAATGACATCGCTTTGCTGGATATGGAAACCCACAAGCTAACCAGGCAGTTTTATATGATGGCATTATTGTTTTATATGATGCATTAGCAGGTTGGAGCAAATCACATGAAATTGGATAAATGCAGGCATATGCTGCTGAGTGCAGGATGAGTCATCACAATTATTAAAACCTCTTACAGGAAGTGAAAATTACATTACAAAGTACATTTTGCATGTTTGGTATACAAAATGACAACAGAACGATTAACACAGGGACACAGGATGAGAACCTGAAACAGGAAGCTGTTATATTGCCGTCTTTAAAAATTACTGACTCCCATTACTAAGGAGCCAGATAGGGGTGATTGAGAAGAAAAAAAATGTGTGCACGATTTAACAATTGATGCGCTCGACGTAGCATAACTTCATGCCATTCGCACTGTCTACCCTTTCAGACTCTCACTGTGGATCGCGTGGATATTTGAATGAGATATGTGGAAATATTACGAGTGTGTTGCTATCTTTGAGATCCCTTAAATGTATTTTACAGAACTGTTTCATGGAAAAACTGTGGACGTCAACCAGTTCACAAAAAAATTTCTGGGCTCTGGAGCATTTCATAAGTGTCCTCCTGTTCTTCTGTAAACGTCCATCTTAGTGAATGCGCCACACCGTTTGTTGCTCTCTACAAGAGGGGAGGAGGCAAAATATATGATTTTACCTCGCGGGCAGAGGTTATTAACTCGAGATCGCCACAGTCATGGTAATGAGGTCCATGGTAAGAGGGGACCAGTTTTGTTTTTTTATAGCTTAAAAGTTTCATTGCAGTCCATTAGTGAAAAAATGTGAACCTCAGGAAGGCGCTGCAGGAAAAGTCGAGGGATCACCAATTCATCCTCCGAAAACCACAATTCTTTTTATAGATTGGATTTAATGGAGACCTATTATACTGCTTTTCCAGTCCTATGACTCCTGTGTGACAGCTGTCCATGATTCAAATTTAAAAAAAAAAAAATTCTGTCTTTACTGGCTCTTCATGTAGGCCTTCATTTCAGCCTCTGTCTGAAACAAGCTGTAGATGCTCCTGTCTCTTTAAGCCCCC